>WTSP01022339.1:36025-71181 GCA_025331215.1 Actenoides lindsayi | reverse complement strand
TGCGGGCGGGGGGGGCGCGGCGCCCGAGGCGGGGGGCTGCAGGCCGGGGGGGGGGGGGGGGGGGGGGGGGGGGGGGGGGGGGGGGGGGGACCATCCAGAAGGGACGTGCAGAGCCTGCCCGTCTTGAAGTCTTCTGAAGGGCAGAGCATTAACCGCGAGCTTGAAGCGAGCACCCCGCGGTGTGTCAGGAGCTGCTGCTAATCTCACCCTCCCTCCCTCGAGCCAACCGTACGAAACCCTGGGAGTTTTATTTAGTGTCTTTTTTTTTTTATTTGTTTTTATTTTATTTTAAAGCTTCAGCTCCCGACCTACGGGAGCATCGTGGTTCATGTTTAAAAATAAAATACAAGGCGCAGTAATTCTTTGCTGGCAGCAGGAGCGAGGAGTCAGCCTCCCGAGCTTCGCTCGGGCAGAGTGTTGTGCAAATACAGGGGAATCGGCCTCGCTGCAGGAGCATGAAACAGTGTGAGGGGCCGATTCCTTTGTTGGTTTTAATTTATATCTAGTGTCATTAACGGTCTCCTAGCTGGGGAGGTGGAACGAGGTAGAGAAATTTAACATGAGATGCCAGGGAGAAGGAACAGAGCCTCCAAGTGTTATGGTTGTCTTTGCATCTTGTAGAACCTGGGCTTGGCTTTCAGACCGGGGTGAGGGAGGCTTTGCTCAGTGACATCCAATGATAGGACAAGGGGCAACGCAAGCTGGAACATAGGGGGTTCCCTGTAAACATAAGGAGAAGCTTTTCCATGGTGAGGGTGACAGAACACTGGGACAGGCTGCCCAGGGAGGTTGTAGAGTCTCCTTCTCTGGAGACATTCAAACCCAGCTGTACATGTTCCTGTGTGACCTGCCCTAGGTGTTCCTGCTCTGGCAGGGGGGTTGGACTCGATGAGCCTTCGAGGTCCCTTCCAACCCCTAACATTCTGTGATTCTGCAAAGGAAAAAAACCCTTCCAAGCATTCCCTCTAGTGATGAAAAAAAGCTTTAGCAAGATACACAATCTAAATAGCAAAATAAGAAGTGCTTGTTGCAGTTGGATGTGCGTGTACCTGAATCCAAACCCAAATGAAGCTAGTGAACTGATGCCCGAAGCTTTTTGTTTGGGTTCGTTTTTCTCCATGCCCAACACTAAACAGAAGCCTCCCAAGTTTTAATGGATGGATTCCAGTACCTTTGTTTACACCAGCTGATGAGATTCCCTGCCGTAAGCTCCCCTGTCAGGGGTAAGTCTGCAGAGCCTGCTATTTGCAAATTTATTACCTTTCTATTTATTTGTAGGTAAAATATTCTCCCGTGATTCATCCCATCACTAGCCAGTACTTTTCCAAGTAAATTGCATGTTGCTTCCTCAAATTTAATTCCTTATTTCGCATTCCTATTGTTTGCTTACTTTACCTCCTTCATCGAATGGCTTTGTGCAGGTTTCTCGTAACCTTGAACTCTCGTGTCCTCCAGCAGAACTCCTGCATTTCCATTAGCACGAGAGAGTCTGCTCTGCGTCTCTTGTGCCCTCTCTGCTGGTTGAAACCCAAGGAAGGCACCCCATCTTCTCTCATACATATGCCATTTGTCGGAAAATAGTAACAGAAGGACAAAACCGGAGCACTGCAAGTGGTACTGACGTGTAAGCAGAAGGGATACAGCTTTCTGTTTTACCCCTGGCCACCAGCAGAGCGTCGACTTGTCGAGAAGCAGCCGCTGCAGCTCATTGCCCGTGGCTGGGACGTGCTGGAAAATGAAGTTTTTCTTGAGCAGTGGAACGGTTCAGGCCAAGTGTTTTTATTTATGTTAGTGTTGTCTTTTGAGATGCAGTCACAGACCTTACCATCTCAGGAGCTTCAAGAGGAGAGCAAAAAAGGAGTTCTTGCTTCAGATGGTTTTATCAGCAGACAAGAGAGTGTACAGTTGTAAGGCACCACACAAACCATGAAGTAACAGTGGTCAGTGGGATCTCAGTGGTTTCACAGCTGTATAGCATTTGAAAGAAGTCTTTGTATGGATGCAGATATGGTTTTTTGCTTAGAGATAATGGCTTTTGTTTCTTTGCCGCTTGAAACAGACTGCTTTCCTTGAAAAGGCGGTGGATAAAAAAAAACCAATCCCATTAATTTTTGGGGGTATCTTAGGTTGAAAGAACAGCTCGTTCCTTATGGTCGCGCTTAAAATTTCTCTAGTTACCGTCAAGAGATAAAGCATCTCTATTGTATTATGCTTTATCAAATATCTGTTTTATGTGATTGCAAATGCTGCTCACAGCCGAGCAAATGATTTTTATGATCCTTACCGTGGTGTAACGGCAGGAACCTGCTGGTGAAGTGGAACCGAAAGGTGGTGGAGGCTGCAGTCCTGCAGCAGTCCCAGCTACGTGCTTGCACCGCGCTCGGAATAACTCCAGAGAGCTCGCTGCACGCTCGGGTGAAGTTCTCCTCCCTCAGCCATTAGAAAGAAATTGCTAAAGGACCATCTAACATCTCTAACACCTCGTTGGAAAACAAAGCATTATATTCCCTGTTAGTTCTTGCTGCTTTGAACTTTAAAAAAGATGTAAGCAACTCCATTCCCGTGATGAATGGCCTCGTCCCTTGTTTTATGATGACTGAATTATTGGAGGAGAACAAAGTGGTGGGAGGATTCCAGCAGACCTTGTCCAAATGACTGCCCTTCAGTTTTGCTGTGGTATATAGCTGCTTTGTGTGGGTGGGAACTGGAGAGCCTCCGGGTTCTAATGGAAAGCTCAGGAAGCAATACATTGGATTTCTTTTTTTCCACGCAGACCTTCTAATTAAAAATTCCACGTGGAAATGTTGTTGTTCTTTCAGAATATGGAAAGTGTTTGCTTTTTTCAGGAAGCCGAGGACCCCCCCCCTTTTAATTGGAGGGATTGTATAATGATAGGTGAAAGTATTAAGGAATTTACTGCAAATCTATTGCCCGGGTCTCACGGAAGGGTCAGTGCAGAGAAAGGCTGTTAGTACTCCATGCATTTATTCATCTCTCTGTGTTAGGATTAGTCCCATTAGCTCTGGTGAAGTAAGTGGGGAAGCATATGGAGAATTGGCGTCTCGGCTGGAATAAAATGAATTTATGAATGCTCATAGCCTCAGCGATGGGACTTGACTTTCATTTTTACCATGGCTTATTTATGCTATCCCATCTGTAAAGAGAAAAACAAAGGTAAAAAAGGGAGCCTTTGCCTGTATGTGCTGTGGTACAGCTGCTGCCAGTTCTCAGTGCTCCCTGGTGCTGTTCCCTGGACGTTGGAGTTGAGTTTGATTTGTCTGTTGTGAATGTTTGAGGCGAGTTACAAACTTTCATGACCCAACAAAAAAGAAAAAAAAAAAAGAGCCTTTCCTAAGCAATTCCCTCATTCTTTCCTCTTTCCCCCATTCACTTAATGCTGCAAGATAAGTGTCCCCTTAGCATCAGTATTAGCATACTCCTACATGCTCTTTCATCTCATACACAATCAATCTTATTTAGCCACCAATAGCAGAAATGAAAAAGCAAAGGCTTTAACTTAACCGAACGATAGCAACGCACCAGCATCGGCTGTAATCAGATCAGTGCCGTGGTTTGGGCCAATTAATGATATTCTCCAGCTTGCCCAGAGCAAACTCCCTTAACCTGGCATCCCGTTCTTCACGCGACGCAAGAAGCAATTGAATGTCCAAACGTTCTGTCAGTGGTGGCTGTACAACTGTAAAGAGACCAACTGTAAGACGTCGTGAATGCCTCCACTTCTGACGAACGCTTCCACCAAGCCTAACAGCAAAATGAACCTGATGCAAAGAACAGGGAACTAAATAATCACATCTCTTCTGTATGTGCTGCAGGCGCTGTCTCTGCAGCTGCTGCTTCACGGAGATGAAAGGAGACTCGGGCACGGTTGTGCTTGTTGGCAGTGTATCCTAACGTGGAAGCGATGCTTCTGGGAGGACAGAACTGTTTGGAGACGCTAGCCAACGTTATGACATTTCCTTTTATTGAGAGCATCTGCTATTGAGGTGGTACCCAGCCTACGGTTGTTGATTTCTGTGGGATTTGTAGTTGCTCAGCGGATTCTTAGGCCCAAAGCCAAATTGTTCAAGGTTTAGATCAAATAAGTTAGACTCCAAAGCTAAAATGTTGACATTAATTTCTCAAGCGACGCATCTGATGCTACGCTCGCTGAAGTATGTAATGGCAGTGGGAGAAAGAGGGCTAAGCGTGTTTTCAGTGGTACTGCAGTTGAACTACAGAGATGGGGTCCAAAGTCTCTTTTTTGGGATTGTTTCTAAGACGAAGAGACTTCAACACACAAAAATGTAAAACTTCTTTTTACAGCTACCAGTTTAGTATTGTGTAGTGGATGCCTAAGAAAATTGTGAGGTTTATTTATTCACAGCATCTATCTTCAAGCATTCGTGTTTTTTTATGAGACATCCCAATGGGGAGCTAATGCTCTTATGAGGAGCAATTTAAAACCCTGAGAGTAACTACAAAGTTGAACCCCACGGTACAGATGTGATGCTACACTTGAGTGAAAAGAAGAAATAGCTCCAAAGATCTTCAGTGTGCCTCTGGCTGGAAGCACACGCTTAGCTGGCTTGTTTCCTGGGTAATGGAACCTGCCAAGTCACAGAACCTGAACCAAGATGAGCACCCTGCCTGTCCAAAATGCAGATTCTCTGGTCTCAGGGGGGTTAGGAAAAGTTCTGTATTCAGGAGGGCTTCTGAGGGATTGAAGTCCTTACCTGCACGTATTGGTTTGCAGCTCTTCTTTCTCTAGGGAAATAACATTTCTGCTAAGCTACAGTACAAGCAGAGATGCTCCAAGATCTGTTGAGGATAAAAAGATGCTGGGATGTCTGTGGTTCCTGGTGCAGAAGCTCTTTGTAGTATAACAAGTGGCTAGGAAAAAAGGGAAAACAGAAGGATGATGATAGCACCCTGCTATTCATCCATCATGTGTATCTTGTGCGATTGTCTCCAAGGAGGATAGGAGAACTGCAGGAAGGCCAAAGGACTGATTCGGTGTTGCCCTCCTTGCACTGCCATCTGTTGCTTTCTTTTCACAAAAGGAAAGGGAAGAACTCACAGTTAATTTTTCCCTCTAAGAACTGTACTGCACCCACTGCAAGCATGAAAATTCCAGTCTTGAATACGCTGCTCGTACGTTGCGGTATTGGGCCACTGTGCAGATAAAGTGGGCAGATCTCTCTTCCGATGAAGATGCAAGATGATAGCACCAGCGAGGTAGGAGAATGAAAACTTAGATAAGATCTAATAGATAGTTACTGAAACTTGTAATTCTTGACAGTCTCTCAAGGTGCAGTAATTCACTGTGGAGAGAGCCACAGCGCAGGCAGCATTTTACATACAGGAAAACTTAGCCTGTGTCTTAAGCGTTGCTGATACTGTCACGTCTGCTGCCTCTCCAGTTGCTTTCTGGCACCGTGGGCTGTCAGAGGCTCTGCAACACCTCCGATTTGCCTTAGCACGGCAGGCATTTGGTGGTGGTGTTCATCTCACTTGGCTGAGTGTCGTAAGAGCAAACAATCCTCAGTGACGTCAGCGCCTCTGTGCTGGCCTCATTTGCAGGTGCAGCTTCTAATCACAGCGAAGTCCTTCAGGAGTGATTTTTGGTTATGCTCACCTTGGCCCATCGGAATTTTTTTCAGGGAAAATAAAGAGCGAGGACTGTTTTTTACACTCATTTTTTTTACTCTTCCGTTTTACGCATCTAAATGTGATTAGAGGAAGCGTCTTATCTGATCCTGTTCTTCTGGTAGAAACATCTCCCGTGGGTGCTTTCGGCAGGCAGAGCTGTGCCAACTACCAGGACAAAACGCGGGTGCTGTTGGAGAATGTTCTACAACTGGCACCATGAGATTTAATGGGGAGATTCGTCCCCGAGCACCACACGATTGTGCCTTTGAAGAGAATAACGGCAGGGTTAAGAGGCTGAAGGGAGAAGGTTCTGTGCTCATTGTACACCCCTCATTTCAAGGAGTTACAGGGCTGGAGGAGCACAGGGCTAAGGGGAGTCTTCACCATATCAGTTGAATCACGGGTTAGATGTTCTCTCCTACTACACAGCAACAGTCTTTCCCATAGCACAGGCTCTGGTTTTTGCCTCGTGTGCTCTTTGCGTTGGGAATGAACAGTATTTCCATGCGGCAGCACGGCCACGTAGAGGACAGAATAACAACACTGGCAAATAACTCTGCTGAATGTATTCAACCCCCTGAATAAAGCCTCGCATGTTATCAAAGGGAGAGAAAATGGGCAGGGAGCTGGTTGGCTGGAATAGGCACCGATGCTGGGCAACAGCAGGCTGCTGCTTTGTCCCTGCCGAGCAAAATGCCTTTTGTTCAGTGGCAGCTTTGCCCGCGGAAGGACTTGCAGCATCCAGGGATGTCCTGGGGCCGAGGGGAATCTGCAAAATCTGCAGGTGCCTCTGGTCCCAGCACCCAAAGGCATGATAGTCGCTCCTGCGTGTTTTAATTTCGTTTGTGAATAATTAAATAAGCTTTCATGCGAGCTCCAGGACACCGGAGCTCTGCAAATGTCCCCGTTGTGCGAAATGCCAAAGTTCCTCGAGCTGGGATTGGAACTGGTGGTGTGGGGAGAGCGCAGCTGTATCTGGTACGGGCTCTCCTGGTGGAATCGAGCTGCACGTGCTTGGAAAATCTGCTTTCAGGCTTCTCAGGACGATCTATGGCTTTGCACAGCTCAACATTCGCAGAACAGGCCACGGTGCGGGCAGCCAGCCTGCCCGTGCCGATGGCAGAGCGAGGGCACGGCCTGGCCCTGTGTCCTGCTGTCCGGTGCAGGACTTGGGAGAGCCCCCGAGATCCTGGGACCAGCTGGGGCTTGGGGCTTTTGGGCAGAGGAGGAGATTTTCACCCTGCCCTTGTATGGGTCTGTGCCAAATAGCCGGCCAGAACGGCCCCGAGGGAAGAACAGACGTGGCCGTAGCAGGAGGAGGTGCACGAAAGGGACTGTTCCCTATCGACTGATCTGTGCCTCGCTGCATGGCAAGAGCCACCTCACTGGTGTCAACTGGTGCCTTAAACTGCCTTCACCAGATCTTAGGGGACTGAAGGTTCTTACCTTCAACACAGCTGTGGTGACAGCCCCTGCAGCAGCTCATCCGACAAGTGATTATCTGCTGCTCTGCCCATCACTTCTTTACAACCCTCCTACCCTGGCTTTGGCATCATTTTTGTTCTTCGTAGCCAGACGACGACTCGTGCTCTACAGAGTGGATTCTGAGGTACCTGCAGAGTTTAGCAGTTTGTGATTTCCTCCAGCATTACCCCACAGAAACAAATCGGTGCTTAAGGCAGATTTTAGTTTTATTAGCTTCCTTCCACACTTCAAGAAGCAAGCGTATTGACTGCCATAAATCAGGGGGGGTGAGACTTTTAAGATGTGTCTGTTCTCCAGCCTCCCCTTTTGAGGAGAAAAAAAAAAGACAAGACAGTTTCTTACGAAATATATCTAGTAGAAGATGAAGGAGAAAAAAAAAAAGTGATCTTCTCCAAGTCTGTGGGAAGGATTCACAGCATTAATAACGAGGTTGTGCCTCTTGAAGGCACCCTGCGTGGTATCCTCTCTCCTCCTCCACCATCTCCACAGCGATTGTCAAGTGTTGCGGGTGTTCTCCATCACGGTGTTTTCAGGGGTAGAGCCTCCTGTACCAATGACAACATCATTCATCTTCCAGATTTGAGGAAAAATCGAGAAAGAAACCAACCCTTTGTGCAACAGCCCCAAACTGGTATCATTAATCAGTGATCATTTCAAGGTATTAATTGGAGCTCTGGGCTTTTTGCCTAGAAAAACATACTTCTAGGCATTTTTTACAGCCATAAAGTAAGTAGTCTCCATTAAAGGACAATTAGCAGAGAGACAAAAGCAGGGAAGTGCTCTGTCTGATTCATCAACCCCGTAAACAAGGTGCTGCCACCATTTCTGCAGCCTTAGATGAAGAACAGACTTATGAATGCCTCTATTATCTGTATCATCTGTTACGGAAATCTGGAGATGCTTTACCTCTTGAAATTTAGATAATTTGGGTTGGGTTTTTTTGTCCTGTCTTTCAGTCACATGCAATAAAAAGCCCTTTGTGTTTATTCCGAGTTCCTAAAAACATATTAATGATGTGACTAGAGAGAGGGGTTGGGGGAAAATGCAGAGTTCACAGTGGAACAATCCTGCTGACATCTCTTACATGCTATTAGAGAAGGACTGCTGTGCATTTTAATTGTGTGCACCATACTAACAAACCTGAATTTCTTTTAAAGTAAGTAGTGACAGCACTTTCTGCCAGCCAAGCAGGCCATTAGAGATCTTTTGAATTCAGTTGTTTTCTTCTGGATTAGGAAGAACTAAAATCCTCAGAAGTTGTTTCAAATTATATATATATAAGAATTAATTTTTTAAATGTCTGTTCAGCCCTTTGAGGAAAAAAATACACACTCCAGCTTAAAAAACTGCAGAAACTTGAGAGATGGGGAAAACTGGGGGTAACTCTGGTGTTTGTGTTCTGCAGCTCCTTTGAGCAGCAGCTTTTCTGCCCTGTTCCCCCTCTGCTGCCGAGGAGACACCTTCATCCTCATCCTCATCCGAAACCTCAGCACAACATGAGGCTCTGTCCCATGCTTTGCACGGAGCTGGATCGCAGAAACATTCTGTCCCATCTATTCTGTCAGAGTTTCAGGCAGCTGGGAAGGTATTCATTTGAGCCTAACACGTCTCTGCTTCTTGGGTAACTTCACCCCTGGGACTGACTCAGTGTGTTATTAGTAGATGCTGTAGTTGCGCTCACAGCGAAAAAGGGAGAAGGGAAGGGAGGGGGGTAGTGTTGGTTGTGTTTTACCTTTGGGAACCTCTGTGCGTAAGCTACTTCATGATAACATATACTAAAAAAGCAAATTAGCTTTGCTGAGAAGTGAATGCTGTCTGCAGGCTGGGTTTGAACTCAGTAGATTGCCCCCAGAGGACAGCAGAAGAGGCCAGGTCTGGAGAAGTGGGTGAGAGTGGGATTTATCTGGTGGGCTTTGGAACACCAGCCCTCTCAGCATAGGAGGAGCCAGATTTCACAGGTGCCCTGGCTTTGATCTTTCAACTCCTGTATTTTTGCCTTGAAGATCAGCTTTGGGTGTGGTGGAAGTGCTTCCATCTAGGCAGAGTTGAATCGGTCAGTGGTGTTCCTAATTTGAACTAAATTAGCATCGCTGTGATTTTGCACTCTGGTGGCATATTGCTTGACTAGATTTTATTCCATGCCTCCTAATTCAGACCTCTGCGGTGGATGGGAAACCTGGCTGGCTGAATCAGCACTGGGAATCACCACCTGAAACCCGTGTTGTGTCCAAGGGGTATTTTTCTGTTGTTCAAGTTTTGATCCCCAACAGGGACCAAGAGTGCACTCTTGAAGGTCTTTGGGTAGTCCCCATTTACCGTGCTGGGGCTCACATTGCAGCTCTTTCCACGTGCAACAGCTCCAGATTCCTTTTGAAACAAAGCCAGAAGAACTTTAGCTGCTAGGGGGCATTTGGGCCATGGAATTACACTAGGAAGTAAAATCCTTGAAACAGGAACTGAGTGGGTGCTTGGATGGACCGTGCCACTGGCTGTGTTGCTGTGTAGATCTACTCCTCTTGTGCTGCACTGCTTGTCAGGATAAATACAGCCCTGAGACTCCCCTGAGAGCCCTTTGGTTTCAGGGGGGAAGTGCCAGTGCTGAGTGTCCCTCAAGGCAATGGAAGCAGAGTAGCTTAGGATGTTGTAAGTATGAATTAAATTCCGTCCTTGCACACAAGAGCCTGACCTCTGTGCCACGTGTGGTAGATGATGCCTGCAAAGTGGACTCAGATCCTTCGTTTGCTGGCATGTATATAAATTGTGCGTGATAGCAACACCTCACAGCAAGCTGCAGGTTTGGGGTTTTGTCCTGGAGACAGAGCCCTGGCACCAGTGACACCAGCTTACATCTCCACAGCTCTTCGGAGAGTCGAAACAAGTGAAAAGTTCATGAGGCATCTCCTTCAGGGATCATTTTTCTTCTCACGAGAAGGTTTACTTCGCACAAAACGAATCTGGGGATTTCCCATTATTGGAAAGCGAATGCGATGTTCAGTACGAATCATCTTGGCCTGTTATCTGACAGATGCCAATCATTTATTTGTCCTCGTTCAAAATGCAGTAGAAGGGAAGCCAGTGCAGAGGAAACATCTGCCCAAACCTCTCTTCCCTCAGCCTAGGACACATAGGCTGCTGGTGGCAATTATCTGGATGAGACCGGGGGGGACTGTTTGAGTCCTTTCCTTCCAAATGCATCCACGTGTAGCCCCCTCCCAGCTCTTTTTGCTGGATTGATGTCTTCAAGTCTCAGCACGTGATACTGGGGGAGGGAAAGTCAGGGACACTGAATGGTTTGCGGTAGTGTTTGCCTGTCACCCCTCGTCCTTCCCTGCGTTCCTGCCTGTCTCTGTGCATATCGTGCAGGGGATGTGTGTGTTTGCGTGGACTCTTGCAAAGCAGAGAAGGAGCATCTCGTCGTACTCCGGGGAGCAGACACCTTCGTTGGGTACCACGTCGTTCTGACGTTGCACAGAGGCGCTCGCGGAGCCCGGCCTGGCTTCGCAGCACTCCAGAGTTCTTTGTAACCTCTTGACTTTTCCTGTAAACGACTTGCTGAAGGCAGATGCCCTAGCATTTGAGAGGATTTTTCTTCATGTATTGTGGTTACCCTCGTTGTGTTTGCTCGCTGTAATTAAGCTCGTGACTATTCAGACAGTCCGGCCGCAGATTTCTTCTTTTGCAGAATAGAATTGATGGAGGGCTCTCCTGTCTTCTGAAAAAAAAAAAAAAAAGGTTGGATACAGCATGTCATATTGATTCTATAATGCATGATTTACCTCATAATAATTTAATATTTTTCTCTCCTGGTCACCAGTCTGTAGTGCAAGGACCTGGTATCATGAAGATCGGCCGTCTGTCATACAAGAGTTATTAAAGGCAAAAATAAGTCATTTTTCTGATCACAGGATGAAATTTTAATGGAGGAGAGAAAATGAAGTCATGGGTACCAGATTAGGACCTTTCTGAGCAAACCCTCTTCCGAAATATTTAATAATAAATAACAGTATAAATAAATTTATAGGCTATTTGTCATACGGAGCACATTAACTGACGCTGGGCTAGGTGGGAGGGGAGGGGGATCGCACGGCCAGAAACCCACCTGAACCTGCCTCTGCCTCCCCGAGAATTGTCTCCCATCCTATATTCCATTACGTTGACATTTATAGAACCGCATTTCAAATACACGGTGAAGTTTTGTTCGGCAATAAGTCTCCGGATGTTCAATGGGAGAAAACCACGGTTGCGAGTTTTGTAGCGGGAGTCAGAGGTTTGACAAACATCAGCTTTATTTATAAATAGTTCGCTAGGACAAAAAAATGATGGCCCCTGCTTGGAAAAGTGTCTTAAATTACCGCGATGCACAGGGGCGAGTGCTGCAGAGTGCAGCATTTTTTTTGCAAGATGGTTCTCTAGATAAAGCTGCAGCAGACAATGTATCGGCAGCCAGGCTGCCTTCCTCCCCTGAAGAGCCCAGGATTTGCTCTCTAATCTCTTCCTGCAGGACTATTTCCTGGATGCTTTTTTTTTTTTTACTTTACGAAATAGATTAATAAATCCACAGCGGAGCTACCTTTTGTGCATCTGTCCCGTATTCAAAATACATTCCCTGGGATGGGTAAGAAAATTGAAGTAAAATCACCCCTGTGTGACCATTAAGATTACTGTTGCAATTGGGGCATTTCTGGGTTTTGTTTTTTCACTTCTTGTTCTTTCCATCCCTGCTGGAAGGGAGGTTTTAAACCAAGATGGTGATATCTGTCTCGGGGCTTTAGAAAGCCGTAGATTACTTGCGGTCTGGACGCGAAGGCTGCAGGTACGGAAGGAATTGCTTTTTAGACTAACACAGATACCGGCCCCGTG
Source organism: Actenoides lindsayi (assembly GCA_025331215.1). NCBI lineage: Eukaryota > Metazoa > Chordata > Aves > Coraciiformes > Alcedinidae > Actenoides > Actenoides lindsayi. Next base: position 59,187 of record WTSP01022339.1, on the reverse strand, counting down.
TTACGTTCTTGGTCGGAACCGTGTACAGTAGACAGAAGCCCGGCGAGGGGCTGGGGGTCGCGGCGACGGCGACGTGACGAACGGCCGAGGCAGCTGAGATGCGGATGAGCGGAAAGCGGTGGAAGCGAGGTGCCGTAGCGGCCTCTGGAAATCACGGGGACGGATCAAAACGAGCCTGAGCCAGGCAGGGGAAAGTAAAGTTTAGCCGAAGAAACAAACAGTCCTGCTTGACGACGAGGAGTTGCTTAGGAAAAAAAAATCCCGGCGAAGAGCGCAGGCGCTTGATTCAGTGAGAGGCTGCTGTTCAGGGCTTCTTGTTTGCATGAATGAGAGGGAAAGTTGTCAGAGTGGTTGCGTGGGTGGCTTAAGCGGCGGTGTGGAACGATCCCCCTGTTAGATTGAGCAGATACGGGAAATTATTGATGTTGTTAGTGGCCGGTAGAGCTGTTAGAAATTCTTTTCCCTGCGAGATACGTCTTTGCCAGCTGAAAGGTGCTCTGTGCGTGCGAATAAAGGCGCTGGCTTTGCACAGGGGTCACGTAAATACAGAATCCAGGTGAAATCCATCCATCTGTTCAGCTCCACCTATTGCAATATGGCCCTGAAAGCGATGGGAGTTCAAAGGCGTCCCTAACGTGTACCTGCAAGTCCTTGCCTTGAATTTGGGGTGCTTAATTGCTACGTTGAATGAGGTATTAACTGCTACTGCAGTTGGGAATTGAAACTGATTTCTTACCTCTTCCCACTGACTCCTTAAAAATTTTCCCAGTCCAGCAACCTGGTGTTTATCAGCATGTATGTGGAAGTGGGTACCGGTGGACAGAGAACCTTGCATTTGAAATATATGTTGCTTTTTGCACCTAATGAGAAGACTCTTGAGTAATTAATATATTGGATCAACGGCTTGGAGCTGTGCTGCTGCTTTTTTTGTTAGAGAGGGTGGAGGCTCTGGCTTGGCACTACCCAACCTGTCCTGTCTATAGGCAGCTTCTTGCCTGCAAGGTCTTCCGAAGATGCCTGAGGCTATAAGAAATAAAAATTTAAGTCAATCAGAGGCAAACAGAAGGACAAAGTGGGGTGTTAGCCACACCATGTTACTGTTCGTTGTTGCTGCCAGGAACCAGAGGAGGTTGGAGAACGACGTGCAAGTAGTTAAAGAAATAGTAATTAAAAAAAAAAAAAAAGTCCCGAGGGAGAAAAAGTGCAAATAACTTCTGTCCTTTAAAGGAGGGGAGCTGTATGCTCATTCTCTGTATGTTGGCCCCTCTTTAATGCTCTTGCTTACTGTGAATTTTTTTTTCTGAAGAGTGTCTTTGGACTAAAAAGAGCCTCTTTGCTTCAGGTCTCTGCTCCTTCCCTCTGCAGGTTCTAAAGGACTTTTATCGTTTTCTTCTGTACACAATATCAGAAGTTTTTATTAATAGAATCATTATTTGGGTGTACCCAGCAAGTGCGGGTCTTTAAAACGGCTTTTAAAATGGCATCTTTAAATATTTCTGCTCCTGGTAATGAAATTCCAAATGGACTGAACCACTTCAAAGCTTGAAGCCCATCTCACCAGATAGCCTGCCAGTTTTGCTCAGAGATGTTTCTAAATCCAACCGCCTCCACAGTGCTTTTGGTCCTTTAGTGATTAGCTCCAGTAATGAAAAACTTCTACGGAAAATCTCTGAAGCAGTTTCCTTCTGTGCAGGTCTTCAGTACATCAACTTTCCGTACGTCAGCATTTAAATGGATCGAAATTTGTGATCGTTCTTAAGGGAAAGCAGGAGCTGCTTTGCTTCGCCGCGATGCTCGTTACTTGGGTAGCTCTGCCAGAAATATTTGCAAACCAAATCGCATCTGCTTTGGCTGCTATCAGTCAACAGATGATGAAAGAGGGATCATTGCATCTGTTTACTAAAAATCAGGAGAGTTTTAATTAGGGCAATGAGAAAATGTATTGAATTTTTACTTAAACTTGTACTTTCTCTCTGCAGTTTTAATAATATCATCTGGTTCTTCATTTGTAACAAAGAGGGCGAGTAGAGGCTTAGGAAAAAGATCCAATCAGCTTATGGGACTCTCTGGCACATTTTGCTTTCTGTTTAGCTACACTATGTTTGTGTTGTCACACCACCCATGTCACTGTACTGGGTGCTCTACAAACCCAAGCTGTTGCCCTGTCCCAAAGGAAATGCCATCTAAGTAGACAAAAGGGACAACCGATGAGAAGCTAGGACATGATTGTCCCTATCCCAGGGCTAGGAGAGCTGATGCAGGAAGAGAATAAGGATGTGCTGAAGCCATGTAGGGGCACACTGGGCAGGTTTCTCAGCTAATTTCACAATTCTTTAGTCCAAGCAAGCCCTGATTTAGGTCCACCCATCAGCTCCCATGTGAGGACCTGGGTAAATAAATTCAGATCCTCGAAAACAGCTGGAAGCTTTCCCAGTTAGGAGGTTCCTTCTCAGTCTTCGCAGTGTTTATCTACTAAATCTTGTTGTAAGGCAAAGCAGTTCACGCAGTCAGTAGGTTTCATGCTTTGGTGTGTTCCAGCTGTGAGGTCTGCCTGTCTAAGGTACTGTCTTTTTGTCTCATGCCTGTACAGCAGATGTTCAGCTCTGAAAGGATGTAGGGAAGCACATCAGCCTGACCCACTTAAAACTGAGACAAACTCCAGCTCCCTGCTGGTGTAGATGGAACTATGGCTTTGAAAGTCGCAGAGGATCGTGCATTTACACCAGCAAAGAAATTGGCTCCTTAGCCAATCATAGTGTGACTTGATAGTTTAGACAAGGGGAAAAGATCAGGAAAACTTACATGAAGTAAACAGTTCTTTAGGTGAACTTAACTCTTTGTTGCTGGGTGACTAAAAATTGCCTGTTAACACGTTTGATGCTCACATTCACGCGACAAACATTTAGTCACCAGGATTCTGGTTGCTCACCGTGGGCTTGACTCGCACTACTGCTGTTTCCACTAAGGTCAGCTGTCTCCAAATCAGCTGCAAACTGCCTTTTTGCAGGTATCCCAGTATTACAAGTTGCCATTCAGGCTGCGTGATTAGCCACCTAAATCACCCGCTACAGTTTTCCTGTTTTGTAATCGGATTACTGTAATATTAACAAATAAAAGCAGGAGCCGAACAACAATAAAGCTTTGACATGAAATGAGCAGAGAGGGAAGAGAACATCAGCAGGCAAGAGATTTAAAAATATAAAAATGCTAAACTGATTTGTTTTTCTCCCCCCAGCTGGAGCATTGTATGAACTCACATCCACACATCACAAGTCTCACGGTACAGCTTCTGTTTTGAGCGAGGGAGGAAAACTGAAACTCATAAACCAGGGGTTTGCTGGGTTTTTATTTCAAACTTCATGCACAAAGGGGGAAGATTTATTTATTTTTATTTTTTTTCTTCTTTTCCCTAAATGTATTGATTTTTTATTTTTTTTTTTTTGCACAAATATATGCTTGATTTCTACAGAAGGTACTCTGTTTTATAAGTCTGACTTGGTTAATACGCCCCGTGCCTGGCTGCTGTGAATGACCCACCTATCAGAGAGGAAACACTTCACAGGCACTGAGCATCTCTGCATTTGTTCCTGCTCACGTGGACTTCCTTGAAAGTAGATAAAAGTATCCTTGAAAGCGAATGAAAGTCTTTTATGGAAACAAGCAAATTATGAAGTGGGGTTTAGAATTTGGCAGCGGTTATTCGCTCCTCTTTCCTTCGGTCTGATCAATCTGAGTTGACCAAGCAGGCGGAGTTTCTCTGTCCTCAACATTATACAGACAGCAAAATGATCACCCTTGGCCCCCAAAAACTTACAGTCTAGCGTGAGTGGACCTGAAACCACTTACTAAAGTACAGATGACACTTTATTGCTCATAAATTGACAATCTCAGAGCAGAGATGCTGAGATAGTGGGTTTTGGTGGGATTTTTATTGCCTCCCAATGAATATGCTCTTTCCACTATGGGTATGAATGATGGTGCTGGCAGATTACTCCCATTTTTCATGGGTAAGGAGACACTTTCCTATTCAGCAGTTCCTGAATTAACTGTAAGGTTATTTACAGTCTTTAAAACAATAAGCATATACCCAAAAAGAGAAAAACTGTTCACGTCCAGGCTTGGTGGCCTGTGCACATGTGTGGGTCTAGGATTTTGTGTACAGCTGCTGTCCAGTGACTGCAGGAATTGCATTGGAAATGCAGAATGCTCAGGAAAAGGTGTAGGGAAGGGGCAGCAGCAGAGCTCTGCTCTCCCTTGGCATCCGAGAGCTTCCCTTGGGTGGGGGAGCGTTGACTGAGAAGGATGAGGTGTGAATGAGCTCTCCTAGGAGGAAAGACCTCTGTAAACTTCCCGGCCTTCAGCACCACAGAAGCGTTGTCTTTCTTTGCCTCCTGTGCTGTGAAGCTTCCTGCAGAAGCTCCAAATTTTACTGATTTTTCCACTTAACCAATTCTCTGCTGTTGCAAAGGTCAGAGCGAAAGCATCGCCTTTTCTTGCAGCGGCACGTGACGGTCTTCACAGTATGGAGAGCACTGGAGAATACGTTGTGACCCGTGCTGCCAGGAGTGCAGGGGGAGGTGTTTTGTACAGTCTTTGGCGTTGAACGTTTATCATGCCGTTGGTCTGCGAAGAACGGGGGACGGCATTCAGTAAGGTGGGCACGAGTAATGTCAGGAGGGCTCAAGGCAAGAAGTGCAGCCTGGACCTTGCTGTCACCTCTCCCCAGAGTTCGTGAGAGACCGGCAGGGAATTTCAGCTTTAAGCTCTCTCCTATTGGTATGAATGAAGTTCCTCCATCTTTTTCTTAGGAGGAGCGGTTAACGTGCGTTGTTGAGTGTTAATCGTGTTAAATTAACAGTACACCAAATATGGGTCATGACAAGATTTCCCACAAAACTTTATCACCACCTGTGGATTTTTTTGGGGTTGGTTTGTGGGTTTTTTGTCTGCTGGGGTTTTGATTGTTTGTTTACCAGACGTATCACGTTACTCTATTTAAAACTGCTTTCGTATTGCTGCTCGCCAGATTTCAGCGTGACTGAAAAGGGTTGAGAATCGGAGAGGGCTGAGGAATTATCAAAGAGATGCAACAAGAGGAGATGGCAGGGAGAAAAGCTAAACCACTCCACGTAGACCTGCCGTATAGATCAGTGCTGCTGCAGGAGCTGAGATTTCTATTAACTTAATGAGCATTGCGTTGGTCTGTGTTTGTTGCAGGTTATTTTTCCTCGTGAGGTGTTGCAGCCTCTCCACGGGCACTCTGTTTGATGGTGGTTCAGTGCCTGTCTAGTAGAGACCAGTTTCCAGAAGCAGAAGGAGGTAACAGCTCACTGGCTCTTGCATTATAATCTCTTAGATGAGATAATTTAACAGAATATTGATCTCGCATTGTTAACTTATCGTGGCCTATTGAATATGAAGCACTGGAAGGCTGTAATTTAGCTGGAGGATTCTTTAGACAGACTGTCATTTCTTTTCTGCTCTTGCTGACAAAATGAGCTCAACTGAAATATTTCTAACCTGGAGTATGTAGACTGGTGGCTGACAGGTCATCACTCCTGGGGGGTTGGGTTTTTTTTGTCTTTATTTTTGTTTTTACTATTTTTCTTTAATTTATACATGATTAAACGTAAGACTTCTAATATTTTCATCTTTACAGCAGCAGTTGCAGTTTTCTCCTTTGCTTCTAAGGGCTTCTGATATTTAAATTTGAGGATGTTTCAAACCCTTTCCTTCAGAAGCATCTTTCCTGTGGTGTCCTGAGTGCTGGACTACTGTTGATAACTATACACTAAACCCACTGCCTAGCTAGTTTATTTAAAATGAAATTTTAAAGAGTCCATTTTATAAGTCTTCCTTTTTAATGTAATGTGATTTTATAGAATAAGAGATAATCTATTGCCACTGCTGCAGATTTCAGGAATGCGGATGCTTTTTATCTTCCAGGATTTAATTTAATTCTGATTTAAAACATTAAAACATTTTCCCAGTTCCCTCTCTCTACCCACAGAAGTCCAGTTTCTATTTTTATCATCAGAGCACGATTTCAAGAGTTAGAACTCTCAAGAAATTAAGGAATCTTTTCACTACCAAAAAAAAAAAAAAAAATTAAAATGAAAATTTACCATTTTGTCCAGAGAAATCATGTCTTGTCTTTTCTTTCCCTAGAGGACAGATGTTACTATATTGTGATCACAAATGGATCTTAATCCTAAACAGATGAGAGAGGAAAAGACATTTCATGCATTTCTAAATAACTGATTTGGTTAAAAAAGAATTTGTTTCCTCTGAAAGATTCTGCAATGTATTTTTCTGTTAATAGGAGAGTGAAAAAAAAAAATCTCTTGTAAAAAGATGTCTAGTCTTCCAACAAGTCCTCTAGGAAAAATAGCAAAGCTGAAATTTGGAAGTCTTAGTGCTGCTCTAAGGTTAAAACTATCAAAGTCTTTAATGATCTGCATTCTTTAATGATCTTTTAATGCATTACAGAGAAAGTAGTAAGCTTTGTTTGTTGTTTATCAGTGACCTTTTACTTCTGATCTTACCTGGCATGTTTAAAATAGTCTTTTTTAGTTGTAAAGGCAAGTTGTTTTATTTATGCAAAATAAAACACAGGTATTTACTAAGGGCGAAATTTAACTATAGATGGATTCAGTCATTTTTTAGATGCCCTGAGGAAATCCTATCTTATGGTGGCTCTTCAACCTTTGTACTTGCCAACAACGTTTCTTGTATTTCAAGGGAATTGCTCCTAATTTCAAAAGCCTAGCGATGCTCTGAAATTTCAGAGGGCTGTGTGTCAACCCAGTACAATGGTGTGTTGTGGTTGCTAGCAAATGCCCGTGGATGAGGAAATGAGATGCAGTAATGGCTTCACTGAAGACAAGTGCACAGCGGTCCTAGGCAGGAAGCAGCAAACCCTCTGGAGGTCTTTTAATACCTCTTGGCCTTCCTTAATGCAATCCAGTCATGTCAACAGCAGATAAACACTCCTCACGGAGCAGGGGGTAATGCTGAGGAGATGGGTCTTTAAACCCAGCACCACCCTGGGGACAGCTACTGGGCATCTGCAGTATTATTTGTAAATATTTGAGGAAATGGATAATGTATGTTAATGTTGTTTCATTTTTCTTATATAATACTGTCTTCTAAGAAAAGCAAAGTTGCCATCGTCGTGATCCCCAAAGTGTCATTCAGTGAGGAAGGTTGCTAGTTGGGATTTCAGCCATCCCACCAGCACCAAGCAAAACATATTAGGAGAAATAGATATATGAACAATAATTAGCATGTTCTTATTTTGGCTTGACGTGGGACTAAATGCCAGGCTCAAGACTTTCTACAAAGAACACTTTCCTACGTCCCCGTAAATCGGGTGGGTGCTTTAGCTGAAGCGTCTTAGTTGGTCACAACAGCTCTGCTACTTCATGGGCAGACAAAAGCAAGAACGTAGCCATGACTCCCACGTCCTAAAACTACTTTGTAGTGAAATTTGAGTTTATGTGTGAAGCTTGCTGGAGGTTAACGGTTACCTTTGTAATCGTTGCTTTGATTTAATTGTTAATCTTAGAGAGGGGGGGAAAAAAGGGGGGGGGAACAAAAAGCCACTCTCCTCTTTCATTTGTGCCGTGATCATCCTCTCAAGCTGTTTCTCATTGTGTCTGTTCGTGACACGAGATTGTCCCTGGAGCGAGGCACCTGCATTACAGAATGAATTAATTGAGCTCAAGCAGTCTAATCTTTCTAATAACTTTTCTGTATCGGGGACAGGAGAATCTGTAAAGATATTGATCCAGCAGAATGGTACATTATTAACTTGCAGCGATGGCCTTTGTGACTGACAAGATAGTCATAATAAGCAAATACTTATCAGTGATCGGCAGGATGGAGGAAAGAGAGATCAGGACCAGCAACTATGGCCCAGACGGGAAATGGGATTTCAGCCCCTGTTCCCACCAGGTCCATTATGTGGATGGGTCACATATTGTGTCCTGTGAACTCTGCAGCTTGAGCACAGGTAGTTACTTTCTGTTCCAGAATACTTCTGTACCCTGATAAACGTAGATGGATAGGACATTATTTTCTACAACTGCTTTACCTTGGTAACCGCTCCTCTGCCGCTTACAGGATCTCTTTTTCTGGCTGATGTGGCAGTTTCTAATTCCTGGCTCTGTTCTCGATTTATAACCTCTAATTTTTCTCCGAGAACACAAAAGAGTCGTTACCCCTTGAATCTGAGAACTGATTGCCTCCGGTTTCATGTTTCCTCGGGGTGTTCTGTACCTTTGTTTGTTGCAAAATGAGGAAAGAAAACACAACAAAAATCTGTTTGGAGCAGCGTGAGAAAAATTGTCCGCCTGACCCCTGTAAAGGTGGCAATGTTTCAATCTGAAATGTGTTGCAGACTATAAAAATTACGAACAGGTGGACTAAGCCCGTAGTAGCGCGCGCGCAGTAGTAAATGCTGACCTCCTTACTCCATAAAGATAAGAACTTCAGCTGTATTCATGTACGGCGAGGAATGATGTGCTCATAACCGTATCCCCGTAATAGGGAGCAGAGGGGTCATACCCAGCCTGCTGCAGCAGAGCCCTCTCCCTGTGTTGGAGCTCACGGGTGGTACCGTAGCACAAGCCAGCCCTGGACCCGTCTGAACTTTGTGGGTGCTGCAGAAATGGGAGTCGAACTTTGGGGGCACCAGGAAGAAAAGGGAGATAAACCCAAGATGGTAGCTAAGCATCCGTTTATTCAACGTGGATAGTTCCCGTAGCCGGAGGTGAGATCTCCAGCTGGCAGGAATGAAGAAGCCCGGTGTCTTTGGAGAGGGTTCACACTGTGGAGCTCGAGGAAATTGAACTCGTACCTTGGCTAGCAACCCGAAACCGGGAGCTCGGGTCTGCTGCTCGTTGCCGTCATGTAGCCTCGACTTCAGACAGCGTGTTTGCTTTGGGCTAAACTAAGGCAGCTTCTCTGGGAGGAAGCTTGGCCAAATGACAGTCGGGGTGTTCCGTAAAGTCACAAAGAGTTGAGCTGAGCGACCTCCTGGGGAACGAGTATGGAGCATCCTGCTGTAGCCTTTCTGTTAGGAGTTTCTGCAGGTGACGATGGGTTTGATGGGATCAAAATGTGCTGCTCACCAGTAGCAAGGGTCGTGCAGAATGGATGGTAGGCAGAAGAAAAAGAAGTCTGGCCAGAGCTTGTTAAATTAACACGTATTTATAGTTTGCTTTCCCCACTGCCGCTAATTTTCTTCCCCTGGTTATAAATACGCAGGTAATAATGATTTTCTTCATCTGAGGATGGATTAATTAGTAGCCCGGAGGCAGCTTTCAGGGCTCAGAATAACGGGGCCTGATTCCCCGGCCAGCACAGCCCGCTGCCAGCGTGGAAGCGATTTGGCTGTGCAGAGCAAAGCTGTTTCTGCAGGCTCGCGGTGTTTGCAGCGGGAACAGCACGTCGTACCCAATCTCAGCCCGAGTCCCCTGCACCCCACAGCCCTTTCCTCACCTGGGTGCTGTGTCCTGGGCTCTCCCGGTTACGAGTCACGCTCAGAGGTGACAGTTGCCTCGGTGTCTGTGTGGAGCGATAAGATTAGGCGTGTGCTATCAATCTCGGTATTTTGGGATATTAATACACTGAGTAGGATAATCTTTCGAGCTAACAGAAAAATATTGAGTAAATTCTAGGCAAGGAGCAAGTGTGGGTGTACCGTAAGTCTGACATTTTCTCCGGTCTCTGGCATTTTGTCCATTTCTATATATCATCACCATGACTACAGTGGTAATGTCTAAGAGAACTCCAGTGTAAATCTGACAGCACCTCCTTAGCGGTACTTAAAATCGTGTAATTAAGTAAGAAAAGGCTGCTGATTGAGGAGGTTAGAGCTGCCTTGCAGAAGATTACAGCACATTTCATGATTAACAATCAGAACGTTCTTTTCCAAACCTCTACCTAATTTAGCCGACTAAGGTCTCAGCTGAGAATAAGGCTCTGCTCTTCATGCTGCAAAGAGGAGGGAGAACAGTAATTTCCCACCATTTCCACCGCTTTCCTGGTGTTTACTCCAGTGTCAGTCTTCATTCTAATTTTCCTCTCCCAGTTAACTGACTTAACAGAAGTACCAAAAAGGCAAAAAGGTCAACGCTGTTGATCGCAGCGCTGTAATTCACTTCACTCTCTTGGCAGTTTGTAATTAGGATGGAAAAATAGTATAAACCCAACTCATTTTAGCGAGGAAAAAAATCTGCACTCGTAAGTTCATGTGCCAGTATTAAATCTTTTCTCGTTGCGTCCCTAAAATTACAGGTTAGCTTCAGAGATAAACTTGTGTTTACTTCCTGGCAAGCACGTTGCTGTGAAACTGTTATCGTTAAACTGTTCGCAAGGAAGAAAACAAATTCATACATATGGCATATGGGGATGTTATTTAGAGTTTTAAATAGCATATGTTGTTATTGTATGTGGATCAAGGCAGGTCACAGGGACGAGGAAGGCTCCTGAGCATTGCTGGGCTCAGTTGTCCAGGCCGCGAGGGAGGGGTTTTTTTGTGACATCTGCCAGCTTTGTGACCGCTCTCCACGAGAGGACAGCGATGCTGGGAAAGCAATTCAGTGTCTCTTTCCCCTCTGTACCTGCACAGGCATTTACAGATGGGATGGTCCAGGGAAATCCGCAGTGTGTAGGCAAAGCCAGCTCTTCTGGAGGAATGGCTAACGTGACGTTGTGGCAGGGGGTGAGGAAGGTCCTTAACCGTGACGTGGTTTTGTGCCAGATGCTTTTATCTTCCCTTCTGTCAGGTTTTGATCTATTATTGCTTGTGGCATTCTGGCTGCATTCCCTGGGCTTTTTTTTTTGTGTGTGTTCTTTTATGTATCTATAAAAGAAAATAAATATATAAGTTGCCTATCTATTTTCTTGGCAGCCTTTGAGGAAAACTTTGCTATTTCTTGACTCGCGTGGCCTTCCGTGTTGACTTGAGTCCACGCTGACCTGCACGTTCATCTGGGGAGCTTTTCCTCCATCACTTGGTAGAGTGCCCATGTGTCATGAGTTACAGAAACAAAAAATATTCCTGTTGTCTAATTCTTTTTTATACACTCTGACTGAAAATGTTTGGGGGGCTATACCTGTTTTGTAGAAGTTTGTTAAGGGATTGGAGAGAAACTGCAAGTGTTGCATATAAGATTTAAATAATAATAATAATAATAAAAAAGCTTTGTATTCTCTAAAAACAATATTTCACAGACTAAATACCAACTGCATACAAGAGCAGAAGCCCTGAGAAAAGGAGAGTTAAAATGTACAGCTGAGGACTTCTTGCCCCCAGACCCTTTGAGGGAATAGGTTTTGTGCACTGATGACATCTTATTCTTTCAGTGAATGCTCATTTCGGTTGCTCCTCCTTTTGGCTCTTCTGTTCATAGCTTCTGCAATATTTTCAGGATTTTTTTTGCTTTCAAATGGCATTTAATAATGGTGAACAGCCCTGGAGAAAACCAGCAAGTTCCCCCCCCCCTCCTAGGCTGTGCAGTGCAATACAAGTTGACGTTTCCAGCTCCTTTCAAAATGGCAAATGCACTGTGGTAACATCTTTATTCTCCTGTTGCAAAATTCAGCATGCTTTGAGGAGAGGATTAAAGTTAAAAAAAATACATTCCTGATCCTAGAGGCTTGGTTTGAGTATAAATATTGTTGAAAAAGTCCTGTATCTACGTCTGCATATGCCAACGACGGAAAAGATGATGAAGAATCTGGCTTTCTTCATAAAAACTCTTGGGGAAGTGCTGGCATAGATATCATTATTAGCATATGTTAAACTAGAGCCAAAAAAAAAAAAATATTCTTTACATAAGCAGCTACTGCCGGAGTGATCAAATATCTCCATCGCTGCAGGTCAGAATGTGCAAATTAACAGGAATACTTAAACATTAAATCACTCCCAGGGAGAGGCAAAAAGGTTTACAGAGAATGTGAGCTCTGTCATGTATCTGTCCACCAGCCCAGCTCAATGACAAGATGATACACAGTCCGAAGGAATTATTGACTCGGGAGATAAGAACACGAAGCAGGCATTTTAAATTCGAGGCTGCAATTAACTCCCCTCGAAATGATGTTCGGGGATTTATAGCACCAGAGGGTTGTTGGGATGGAAAGCTGGAATTTTACTGCTGAGCAGGTGTCTTTCAGGTACACAGTGAATCTGAAGAGCAAAACACTCGATGTTTGGAATTCAGATGCTTGTAATAGCATAAAGGAAAAGAAGCTGGAAAACAGGGTATGTGATACACTATATATAGTGTATTATAGTGTATAATATGTATATACTATATGTATATAATATATGTGTATATAACATATGTATAGTTCTGTGTGCATTGAGAAGGTGAGAGGAACCGTTGTGTATTGTCAAGGTAAAGCAACAAAGAAAATGAAGAATTTGCATAAAGTTCCTCACTTTGAACAACCCCTTAATTTTAGCATAAAAACAGCCATGGATCTAACTCCAAACTGTGCAAGTTCCCTTAGTACGAGGATTACCATCCTTCATGGGGCAGAAAAACCTGATGCTTTTATCTGCTATATGGGTTGCTCTGTGCAACCCTAACTCTGCTCCCAGGTATGATACAGTCTTTAACTCCTGCTTATACTGTTTCATACTCTTCTGTTCAGTCTGTTCCATTTGTTGGCACTGTTGATACTCATCCTTTATCTTCTCCATTCCTAGGGCTGAGTCTCAGGGGATCTGAAAATACCCTACTTGTCCTAGAAGGGGGAGTCAAACCCTTGTTCTTCAGCCTCTCTTAGTAGCGCACGATGCTTTTGTGTGTTAGTTACAGGCGAGAAATGCTTTGCTTTCCTCGAGGCTTTAACGTACAGCAGGTCAGAAAAGGCAACTGCAACAGCATATTGTACTCTTTCCTATGCATGTTTACTTTCCCACCTGTACCTGAGAAGTGCTGGGGGGAAACTGGACTGCACAGAATATGGGAAAAACTGTAATTTTGCATTATTTTCCTATACAGTGACCCTATTTGCCTCCTGCAAAACAGATTATCTTCAAACTTCAGCTTTATTTCAGGCCACTGAAGATGCATCAGCCTGGAACGGTTTTTCCCGGTGCTGACTTTTTAGTTGATATTGCCCCAGAATTTAAAAACCTTGATAATACATTTTTTTTTTATTCAGAACTGAAAATCGCAGCGCTCTGCTTCAGATGTGTTTGAAACGTTGTGTTACGACACCGGTAAATAGCTCTTTGCAGTTTTGAAACAAGATGTGGAATCTGACACGTTTCTATGGTGCTCGTGTTTTGATTAGTCAGAATTACCCAACAGAACAAAATACTCTGCCAGGAAGTGCAGCTCTTCAAGTATAGTCGGGTATAGAAAGAGTATCTGTATCAGAAAATTCACCTGGCTCCTGCTTGCCCTGCAGCCTGAGCCGTGGTTTGGTGCCTCTCATGTAAGAGCAGCTGGCTTGCAAGTGTTTTTGTTGTCAGAGGGGGTGTCACCCTGGCTGTTCTGCAGTTCCTGGGTCAATTGGTGGGAAATGCAATTTGTGACCTCCAGGTGCATCTCTCAGAACAGCAGCCTAGGGGACTAGGGAGGGAGGGAATGTGATTTGAAGCTATTTTTAGGCTTCCAGAAGTGCTTTCCTGAGTGAAAGTTAGAATAACCCTGAAATATGATGACTCCAGTCCCCAACATGTTTCATCTTTCCTCTCTTTCTTTCAAAACTCTTGTTGAGGGGATGGTCAGGGTCGTTTAGCCAGCTTGACCCTGCTGTGGGGTACCCTGAATCACTAAGTGAATCTTGAGAGCAAATCCAGCCCTCATTCTAGCCAGAGTATTGAAATTCTGCTAGAAACCTGATTCCTACATCATCTTCCTCATTCAAGTGAGCCTAATCTGACAGGATATTTTCGAGGTTTGTATCTTAGTTATATTTTGAACTGTTTCTCTGGGTACGTAGCATTGCTACTGAAGTAATATAGCTGCTGAAGGTGGTACAGCTCGGAAATGTGGATGAAATAACTCTTCTAGAATACATATGTGACCTTAGATAGGTGCCCATTTGACAGACATTTGTATGTAGAACAGCTCATGGTGTTCTTTTGGGTTGTTAAAATTATCCTCAGCTTGTTTCCAGTGTGCTCAAAGTGTGCTTTATAAGGTCTGCTGGTGTAAGGAGTACATGGAATAGCATATTCCAGAAAGAGTGTTTGGACCTGGGCACTTGTGCAAACAAACAAACAAAAAAAGCTTCTGAAAGTGTACAAAAATCCAAATATATTGAAAGGCAGAGTAAGAACTGAGAATCAAGGAACAGGCTCTTAGGGGATGCTCAGAGGGACGCTTAGAATATTTTTTTATAGCTATGAATTTCTGAAGTGTATTTAAGTTGATATGAAATACGTAGCATTAACAGTCAGAGGCTTTGTTGATCCTTGAAATAGTGATGTTCTTTAGGTTGTTAGTCATCCAGAAATAGCTAAAGTGGCTTTCTGGGTACAAATACTGGTCATCTGTGTGCTTATGGACACATTTTGTGCTTCAGTGAAAGTTTATGACTGCTGACCTGATTGTTCAGCTTCCAAGCGTAGTATATAGGTTGTTTTTTGTTTCTTTTTTTCTAATATTGGAAGTCTCCTTTTACATATGCTTGCTAGAGATAAAAAGAAAAACGTCTCTCAGTCTGTGGCTGTGGAGAATGAGAACCCATGAGCTCTGTGCTGCTCTGATCAGAGGTCTAGCATGTTACATTTGACATGGCACATGAGAAGTAAAGAATGAAGCTTTGCAGCTTGCAGTTTGGCTGTTGATCCCAGTGATGGAGGTGTAGGGCTGCTCCTTTGCAAAACACGGGTGGAATTAGGGCCAGAAACACTATCCCAGTCTCCACATCTCCCTGAGAGTTCTCTGTCAACAAGAAGGTTTGAGTGGTTTGAGATGGTGATTTGCATCTGCAAACTGGGAGTGACATTCTGTGTCTGATCCTGCCTGGGAAAAATCTAGGGCAGCAGTTTCAGAAATCAGGCAATCCTTTTCCAGCATCCACATTTTTACTCCCTCCTGTAAGGTGGAAACTAAATAACAATTCCTTTCTTTACTTTTTTTTTACCCCCACAGAAGCAGGTTTTGTCCAAAACCACGTTAGCTGCCACATCCACCATGTCTCTAGGAAGTATTTAACATTTCTGGGCCCTGGAGCCTCATCTCCAGTAGTTTGTGCTGAGAAGGGGTTACCAGGCAGGACCGTGGGCTGGAAACAGTTTGCCAGCTTCTTTGGACTCACAAATACGTGAGTGGTCAGTGCTTCAGACGGTTAAAGCAGGACAAGCTGCTTGCTGCTGGGACTTCCCCAAGTCACACCTGCCCTTGCAGCCAGCACCAGAGACTCTTTGCCTGGTTATGAGATGAATTGATTTGGTAGGTTCCTGCTTCAGCTGCTGTTTTGCTTGTCATCTCTGTAGGGGCTCTACAGGCTTACATTAAAAACATGTAAATTAATTGTTAGCGCATTAAAATTACACTGAGAGAGAACTCAATTAACTCCATAAAGACGTTTTGCACCCCTTCACCAGGCTCCTACGTAAGGGCAGACTCCTGCAGACTGCTTTGAGGGCCAGGTATATGCAGAGGCTTGAAAGATCTTGGCAAGAGCAACGCAGGAAACCACAGTTTCGTTACAAATGACCTTTCATTCCGCTCCCCGTGTAGCCTCAGTCTCTCCACACTGCAGCTTTAGCCAGGTGTTAGCCAGTGTAACCCCTGCTTGCTGCTAAGTGCCTGTTTCCAACCATCACCATCAAGTCAAGACACGGTGGGTGGTTTTCTTCCTGAGTTTTCTGAGGGCTGTAGCTGGTGAAGCTGTTCAGGAAGAATAAAAAAAAAAACCCAACACAAAACAACAGCCACCTGGGTATCTTTTCATCAGCCTTTCCTGGTATCTTTTTAGTAATAATCTGAAAGAAAACCTGTTGAAGGATCAGAAATATTGAATTAAAGAGATAATGCTATCGTAGGTTGTTGATTACAATAGAGCAGAGAATTGAAAGGAGCGCTGTATGAAATTGCTGTAATAATTACAATTCTTTCACCAAAATGTCTCCTTAAAGGCAGGGTGATATTTTCAGTTAATACAATCTTTTCCCTCAAGAGTCCTGGCTTCTTGTGAATGTGTCTGTGTGGATGTGACCGCAGAGCCATGTTCTGGATTTGCATCTCTTGGAGACAGGACTCGGAGCTGCTGCAGGAGGGTGTGGAAGATGCTCACCTTTTGTACATGAAGGGTTTGGACAATTGGCACAAGATAAAGATTTAATATTCTCTCAGGGACAGTTGTTTACAGGGTTAGTGATAATACTTGTAAGTTTGTGAAGTAAATGACTTCTAAAAAGATGGAGTTTCAAAACCTTTTTTTTTTTTTTTTTGAGGGTTATATTTTTTGCCCTGCGTCTCTTTATCCTCATGTGGCAGGATGCCCATGGGATGGGAGTTGCAGGATGCCCTGCATCAAGGTATGGTCCAGAACTGGCTGGAAGCTGCTGTGCCCAGAAGTCTTACAAGGGAGTGGAAAGTAGTTACATTGTGCATGCTGAAAAGGTCGAGAGAAGCATCAAAATTCTTAGAGATTGCTGAGCAAACAGAAACTCCAGCACTGTAATACTCACTTGTCACTAAAAAAAAGCAGTTTCTGCTCATACACAGGGATCTTTCACATTGACTTGATAAAATACATAACCCCAAAAGCGTTGCCCGTTAAAAACCAAACAAACAGCATTTGCAAATGTTACTCAATAAGGGTGTTATTCCCCAAAGTGCCTTGTGTCTTTTTCTCCAAGAGAGTGCATCTGGTTGTCAGTTTGAGAAAACTTACACAGCAATATCTGCATTCCTGAATTGCTTACGTGGTCTTTGCTGTGCTACAATTGTAAAGATAAGGGATCGCTTCATTGATAACATCCTTAATAAGTGCATGTTACCAAAGGAAAACCCCTCAATTGCTGTGTTGTGTCCCATTCCTATGCATGACAATCAACAATCACACTGGTAGCAAAATAGACAGAAATTTTATTATCGTGTCTTGAAATAAGCTTGTATTCACCTCTAGCTTGAGTTATTTCTGTTGTCTTCAGTTGATATGACAGTGGGGACTCTTTGCCAGGCCTTTGCATCATTTCAGACTGGAAAGGCAGTTTAATTGACACTTTCCTGATACTCAGACTCGCCTCATCCACGTGGCTTACACAGGAATTTTCAGTTCAATTTCAGCCTCAAATGGGAACAGCCACAAATGCAAATACCTCGCTGAAGCTGCACAAAATGAATTATGTGGATAACAATATCTCATTGGGCTTAAAACTTGGCTGTGTTTTGTCCAAAGCAGTAAAACTGTGTAAATGAATTGCTAAGTCACTGTAATATTAATGACTTGTATCTCATCCTTTAAAAGCAGGATGACAAAGGGACAGAGGAGAGAATTGCTGCTCACCTTGGTGGAATTCTTCTTTTATTTAAGACTACAAAGAAATATTTAAATAAAAATTAAAAATCCTTTGTAGGATTAAGTAATTTCAAATATCTTCTGTAAAATATGAGCAATTGGGTGTGGGGGAACAACCTCTGCCCAGGGAGGAATGTCTCCTTCCTTGTGGTGAGATGCTTTTGGATCGGCTTGTCAGTGGAGCCAGGTGAGGTTCAGCTGCAGCAGCAGACTTGACTCCTCGAGCTAAACTCGCTGCCATTCACCCATTGGACTAAAACCTTCCCCGAAGCAAACTGGAGTAACCAGACTGTTTCTAACACGGTGATCACCACGGCTGATGGAGCCAGAAGATAACTCGAACTGGGATCACTGCCTCTTCTACATGATTTTGTTTGCTTGGAACAGGGGGGCTATATGGCAAGATTTGAACTTGTGGAGCAGAGCCTCAGCTGGGCTTCAAAAAACTCTTTTTTTAGGTCTGCTGTAAGTGTGGCAAGATATCTTTGGCTGGTCTGGAGCAAAGTCTGTCTAGTGGAGAGTATTTCTGAGTTTCAGCAAGGCAGGAAAGAGGAACCACACAGGGGAAAAACAATCAGTAGTTGAAGAAAGCACCCAGCTTTGCTGATCCAGCACGCCGGGCTCTGCAGGCACCCAGGTCTCAGGTGGAAAGCACCCCCATGTCCATGGCAATGAGGATGGTTCTGTGGGCAAGGGGGAGCAGGAGGCTGTGCCCTTCTCACCCTGTAAGCTGCAGGGAGAAAAGCAAAGTCAGATCCTGCCAGGGCTGAGTGCACGAGCGCTTGGCAGAGGAGTCTCCTGCATGACCCTGTGGTGAGGGCTAGTTCCCTCTGGCCTTCTGCTCCTGGATTTTCTGTTCTTCGTGGGCTTTATTCAAACCCTGTGATGACTCTTGGCCACACTGGGCTTTGGGTCATTGTTTGGGGTATCTCACAACCTTTGTGTGCAGCCAGCAGCTTCGGTCAGCTCTGCCACAGTCAGCTGTCTTGGCTGTGACTGCCAACGCTCTTTTGCTGTGTGTATTGTCCTTTAATTCCTCCTGCTAAAGCCAGCCCCATTCTGTCCTATTAGTGCTACAATTCCTCCCTCCTTCAAGCAGTCCAGACTCTGAGCTTTTGAAATCTGTAGCATTAAAACCCTCCGTGGGACACACGTGCTGGACCTTAGCAAATTGCCTTGTAGTCAGGTCACTCAGCAGCTTGATGTTGACTCGCTGTGCAGCAAGTAACATGCCATCAGAAATAAAAACAATGCTGGAAATATCGTTTCCTTTAAATGTTTCAAAACCTTGTATCATCAATAATCATTTTTTCCCCCTGCTTTTTCTGATCAGTCCTAAATTCAATAAGGCTTCTATGGGATCCAGTCTGACAAGTGCGTGGCTCTGTGTCAGACACCTTAAAGGTGTTGTCTGCACATCCCTTTTCCAAATGATTCCCTGGATTAACTGAAATTGTTTGGGTTGAGATTTACAGAATGTGTTGTCTAGAAGTACTTATCAGTGTTTTCTTGACGCGTCATCAAAATATTTCCTCCCTAGATTCCCAGCCCATTTTTCCAAGGACCATGTACAACGAGGGCTGTGATGTAACAGCAACACGCAGTTTTGAAGGTATGATGCAAACTCTGGGTTTATAGTGCAAAAAAAGTGACGTTGCTCCTAAACCTTCCACACCTGGTAGCTTCAGTCCTCACGTTATGAACTGACGCTGGCAGCTAAGCGGGTTGCAGTTGTGTAAATGAAGATGTGTTCGAGCCGTTTCTGTTTCTGTCAACCCACTTATCGCACGACCGCAGGGCACAGAGGAGAGTGTTCAAATACCATGTAGGGGATGTCGTTCTCAGTCTGGAAGTTGCGGTGGGAACCCTGCTGCCACCTGCTGCCAGATGAGAAGTCGGCTGTTTTGTGATTCTGACCCATTTTTACCAAGTTTAAAACTTTGAATTTCCCCATTTTTACTTACGCGAACCATGAAATCCCAAGCTCTTTGCAGCGTTCCCTTAAGAAGACGTTAGTTTCGTTAACTTCCATTTCTAATTTGTTTTCATATTGTAACAGGTCTGTTGAACATCTGCTTGGCATTTCATTTTTAATATTTCCATAAAACGCAAGTGGGGGTAAATTGCAGGGTGTCGTGTTGATGGCTTGCGTTTATCGTAGGCAGGATTCGGGGAAGTGGAAGGCTCATCAGCGAGCGAATTCGAGTATATAATTTGGCATCCCCAAGCGTTTACAACGTGGACTTTAAACCAGACAGATGCTGATATAGATGGAGTACTTTGGACGTGACTCGTAAACGTTTCCATCTGCAGTGACGTGCTGGGCTGGAGCCTCGGCAGAGCGAGCACAGGAGCTGCTGGGGCAGAAGTGTTGTCACAACGAGCAGCCTGCAGTGTCAAGTTTTCAGAAGCATGTAGTTGGTACAGGAGCCAAAGAGTAACTCTGGTAACTTTTCTTTCAAGCATCAAGTTTAAACGTGAAGAGGAATCCGTGCTTATGTGAGAGCACCTGAATAGCCCAGCTACAGAGGGTGCTAATATAACTATTAATGCCACTTTCTAACATGATCCTGATGACTTTGCCCGTCTATAAGGGTCTTGCTGAGTCAATTGTAACATTATAGATACGCTTTGAAAACTCTCCAACTCTTGGACCACTTATGCCTCTATAAAAGTTAGTCCAGGAGGCACAGGTTCCCTGAACAGGCATGAGCCCTAGCAGGGGGAGTGCTCTCATGTTCTAACAAGTTCATGCTAGAGCTCTGCTGTAGCTTCACTTTTATGTGTTTACAAACCACATCTTTCTAATTAAAGCTGCTAGACAGTACTGGTTTGAAACCTAGACCAAGTCCAACTGTATCAAAATTAAGACTCCTAGATCCCTCTTCACTTTTTTTTTTTTTGAAAGCAGAAGTTACATTCCAGGTAAGTCGTTTTGAAATTGCCCTCTGAAGTCAGTAAATCTGCAAAAAAACAGCTTTAGAGTTCCTTACAGTCCAGCACCAGTGGGGGACACAGTCAGTTGGAGCTGGTCAGAATTTCCTTCCCTGCCTGCTCTTCTGATGGAAAGGTAATGCTTCCCAAATCCCACTTTCCTGACCAAACAGTGATAAATAGCACAAGAAAACTCTGCAGCCTCTTAGGAGAGGGGAAAATATTTAGATAAACTTCAGGTAATTTGTGGCAGCAGAACAAAACTCAGTGGGGTAAACAGCGTGAAAAACTCCTCAGCACCCATGTTCTGTTATCCAGCAGAAGATACAGAGGCTCTGAGCAACCTGCTCTAGCTGCAGATGTCCCTGCTCACTGCAGGGGGGTGGGACTGGGTGACCTTGAAAGATCCCCTCCCACCCTGTTCTAAGAGGGGATGCTTGAAGCTTGACAGCTCTAGAGCATTTTTAGAGACATCAGAGCTGGTGGAAGTTTGATAGACTTGAGTCATATTTGGTCCAGTGAAAGTCACTTCCTTGATGTATTTCCATACATCAAGTTGAGGGGTGTTTCATCCCTCAGGCTGAAGAGTTTCCATCCCTGGCTAGGGCTGGTGCTCCTGGCTGGCCCTGCCTGCTGCCCAGCAAAGAGCTGTGCTGGTGGGTCACTGGCCAGCAGCGATGCCCACGAGACAGCTCTTCTTGATGAGCTCCTCAGCAGCAGCAGGCAGCTGGATTATTTTCCCTTTCTTTTGTGATCGGGCATTTGCAGCCTTTGGTGACATTTCTCTCGTCTGACGTTGTTAATCATTGGTTTTGGGATGACATTGCAGCTGTCCTGCCGTGCTGTTGTGGGTGCCCTGCTCCTGCTAACGGCACCGATCGCTCTGCTGCCAGCACTGATGACACCGAGGGGCTTTTTCTTATTTGTAGGAAAGTGAGTCTTTATGGAGAGAGTACCAACGATCCAAGGAGTAGCTGGATTCAGGGCTACTAATTTCACATGTGCACTAGTTACCTTTTATTCAAAACCAAAGCCTCTTGCCACAGCCCTCCCTGATTTCAGATTTAGGCTTTCCTGCCCTTTCTTGTGGTACCACCTCGAGTGGCACTGGGAATGTGGCTTCTGTACCAGCCCGTGTGCAGGGACAACCTGTCTCCGTGTATTGCTTAAAAATAGCTCCTTTACCATAAATGATAACGTGCTGCTGTTTGGGTACCACTGCTCTGGAAGACAGCACTAAGAACGATCCATCAATGTATTTAGCTATACATTTTGATGGGACAGGTTATCTAAAGGTAGAAACGGCACGGTAAAATAAAGTGTGTGCTTAGCTGAGCGTGGTGGCTTGTGGTGGGTACGTAATCTGTGCATATCCCCACTGGGTAGACAGAAGTAGCCTGAGCCTAGGCAGCGTTTAAGTTTACTGCAGCATCAATGCTAATGAGCAGTTATCACCATTAAATGGTCACCTGCTCCTGTTTCCAGAGCTGTGCACCTGTAGTGAACCAGCACGCTGAGCTTGCTCGAGCAGCTTCAGGGTTTCATCTCTGGATGTAACGGCATTGGAACGGACTCCCCAGAGGGGTTGTGGAGTCTCCTTCTCTGGAGACTTTCAAGACCTGTCTGGATGCTTTTCTGAGTGATCTGCTCTAGTTCTGTCCTGCTCTGTCAGGGAGGTTGGACTTGATGATCTTCAGAGGTCCCTTCCAACCCCTAACAGTCTGTGATCTCAGTGAAAACAGTTTGTGGTTCCTAACACCAAACATCTGGCCCAATGCTCTTCTGGTGCTAAATAGGTTGAATTAATCAGTCACGTGCATAGAGTGTGTTGAGGCTGTAATGTACATTGTAGGATTCACGTGTCTCTGGTCGATGCCTGAGCCCTGTCATTTAAAGCTCGGCTTTCTTATGCCTTTTAGCACTAATGCCCAATATCAAGGAACACTTCTCTTTTAAGCAAAGAAGTGGTGCATAAATCCAGGAGATGAAAAGGGCTTGTGAGAACAAGTGAGATTCAGCATTGATTTTATGCATGTATATCTGTCTGTCCGTCCCCTTCTGCTCATAGCATCAGTTGCTGTTCAAGCAGCACAACAGCATATACCCACACCAGGGATTTGAAGCTAATGCGAACTGCAAAGTGCTGAGGATCTGTATTGCCTTCATCTTTGAGGCAGTCCAGGCCTTGAAGCCGTTCAAAAGCCTGTCTTGGACTTCAACAGCTTTGGATTAGACCCTGAAATCTGGAGGAGCTATACGCTCTTTTGTATAGTTGTCCTACCAGGTAAAGCTGAAGCGAAAGAATACTGCCAGAGCTATAGATGGAAGGTGCTGTTTAAAAAGAGAAAGGATCTTCTTTCTCTTTGCCTTTTTTTTTTTTTTTTTATCTGATTTCTGATGGTCACTATAGCAACAGGAACCAAAGAGATGAAGAACTGGAAAACATGCACTTCACTATGACAAGTTCAATTTACAGCCAGCTCAGCGACATTACAAATCTATGTCATATTTAATGGGAATCTATGCAGCAGGCAAGGGATCAACGCAAGATCCGGTGTGCTGCGAGGTAGGGAAACTTGAGTTTGTGTATATTAATGAGTCTTCCTCATTAAAGAGACCAGGATTGATTGAAACATTATAATTACATTTGGACTTTTGCCAGAGCGGCTCCAGTCTGTCCTGGATAATGTGACTTTTACATTTTATTTTATTATTTTATTATTTTA
>WTSP01022339.1:16926-34723 GCA_025331215.1 Actenoides lindsayi | reverse complement strand
TGAACTTGTAGAGTAGGGTTAATGGTTGGACACGATGATCCCAAGGGTCTTTTCCAACCTAAATGATTCTGTGATTCGCTGTGTTTCTGCACCCAACTTCACTGTCGCATGCCACATTAGATGTTTGGGCCACCCCCTGCGTGCACATGATCTGTGTTTTCCTGTGGCTTTGCGTAGGAGCTAGAGGGGTGAGATCCTGTCTCTTGCACTTGGTCACCCAAGCTCAGCCTCCACCAAGAGTCATCACCCTGAATCTGCAGATGTTCCCATTCACATGACCCCCTTTCCTTTTGCACGGCTGCAGGTACCGAGCAGGTCACCCACCCCTTGGTCTCGTGTTCACACGTGGGGGGGCTGTGGGAAGGTGTCCACGTGGACTGGTCTTTGCAGGGCGACTCAAATATTACAACAGGTGGGCTAAAGCATGAAAAAGTCAGCAGAGTTGTTGAGTTGTGGAAGGAAAAAGGACTCTAAGAGCCGTTTAGCTGCGTGAGGTATGAGGCTTAATTTCATACTGGCTGTTGTATTAAAACGATCTCACCCAGTAACCTTCTCTTCATTTTTTTCCCCCTCCTACAAACACTTTGTTTTTCAATTTATTAGGCCATTTTGTGCATTTTTGACTGTTCTCTCCAGCACATCTCTGCTGACTGTCCAACCCCCTTTTTCCTCTCTCTGTCTTTGCGTACTCCCCGTTGCGACTGTGAGCACTACAGATCAAGAGGACAATCAACTGGAGAACAATATGACAGCAGGTGGGTATTATTCTCTCCCCTCAGCTGTGACTCAAATATGTGTCAGTCGCCAAACAAAAACCTGTTTCAGCTTAGAGGCAAAAATAGATGGTACGTGGGTAAATCTGCAACAATAGATTTTTATTTATTTTTTTTTTTTCCTCCCTCCATAAATCTGCTTTTTTTTTTTTTTTTTCTCTAATGCTGCTTTTATGCATTGGGCTTCTAGGAGCTGTAACTTGTGTTCCTGGTGAATGTAAATACATTTGGTTCAACTAGATCAAGCATTATTGTGGCGGTGATTACTGTGATGGAGCAGTTCAATATCGTACTGGGTTATGCACGCTGTGAATATCATGCCTTACTAAGAGGACCGTACTAGTGCAGGGTCTTTATGAGGTAAGGAGTATAATCAGGAGATAGGAGAAGGGGATTCTGTCAGAACAGGATTAGACCAAAAAAGGTTTAAAAGGTTTACCAGGAACGCAAAGCTTGCCTTCAAACCATCAGTCTGTCATGCGTGAGGACCTGGGTAAACTGGATCAACTTAATCCCACTCAAAGCCTCTCTCTTGCTGTCTTAACACGGTCATAAACTTCACGTACTAAATGCTGAACTCTGGAGCTGCTGCTGCTCAGAAGATACACACTGGTGTCACCGTGCTGTTTGGGTTTGGTGTTGGAGGAGGGAGGAGGCAATGGTGTCCCACCATCCCCCCTGGTGCCACTGTGCCTATGAACCTCGCTCTCCTTTCTCTGTGCTTTGTACTTTGGCTTATTTCCAGGTCTTGTTTGTCCATGCAAATGAACTATTCCTCTGAAACCTTGGGCTTTTCTTTCTACATCTTTTTTTTTTTTTTTTTCCCCCACATCTGTGCAACCTGCTCTTCCCCTTACGTTTGGACAACTGTGACCCCTTCTTAGAAACGCCTGCTGGGTCAGCCTCCCTGTCCTGCTCAGTGGAGCTGCCAAGGTGCTTTTCCCTCCAGCTGACCTTATCACCTCGTCTCTCCTTACTCATGTTTTCCTCTCCAACACACTCAGATTCCGTATTCTGCTTTTCATTTCTCCTCAAAACTCTGCTCTTTCCTATTTTAATCTTAGAATTTACATTTCCTGCCTCTGCTTTCTTCCTCTTCATCAGTGCTGCTGCTTTTCTCCCGCAGAAAGCTTTACCCTTTGCTCAGAAATGCTCCTTCTGCCCTTTGAATTAATAGTTTGATTTCCTTCCTCCTCTGTAGCCCATGCCCTGGTGAGTATTTGTTGATCTTACCTTATCTAATGAGTATTTGATGTACTTATATAATCACTAGAGCACGGATTGGGACCTCATGCCTTCCCTCTCCTGGATGAATGCTCTGAAGAGGGGCCAGATGATGATGAAAAAGCCCAAAATCACTCTGAATGGCACAGCAAATCTTCAGTTACCCTGAAGAAAGTGGAATAGCTTGAGCACAGCCTGCGGGCTGGCAGCGAGAGCTCTCCGGTGGGAAATGGAAGGTATTTTGAGTCCAGCAGCAGAGGAGAGAGAACGGAGCCCGAATTGCTGAGTTATCAGCTGAAGGCAGCTCTGCTGTCCTGCCTCACCTGCACTGTAGCTCACTGCTGATCCCTCTGCCTCTTCTCATGTTTTAAAGAAAGGTCTTTGCTCCATGCTACGAGGAGCTGTCTCAGACCTGCGTGTCCTGAATGAAGCACCTGGCTCTGTGCGCTGCCCCCTCAACATCTAAACCCTTTTCTCCACTTGACATTTGCTCCCAGCTAAGCAGGCAGCTCCTGCTTTGTTCCCTGTCCAGGGTCTGTGTGGTAACAGGGCTGCAAACCCCGGGTGGGTAAACTGGGTGTCATGCGATGTCTCGCCTGAGGCAGCCGGGTCTGTCTTGGATCCAGTCCGAATTTGTGCTCTGAATTCACTCTCTGGAGCCTCTTGGCCACAGATGATGGTGCTTCTTGCATGGCAGTAATGTCAGTCAAGTTAATTGGCTGGGTAGGTCTCATCTTCTGGCTCTTGACCCTGAGGAACCAGCACAGGGCTGGGTCCCCAGAGGCTTGTTTGTTGTCTCCAGCCATGGCACCTGCTCAGTAAGGATAATATCACCTCTCCCCACACACCCAGCCTCACATCAGTAGCTGTATGATCTTGGTCTAGCGGCCCTTTCCCCTCCTGGGAGCAAACCCTGGTGCAAATCCACCTCCCACTGTCCTCTGCTCTTACCTCAGCTTGGCGTTTTCCCTTTCCCCTTTGTGATCCTCAGCCTGAAACAATTGAAAAGCAAAATAAACTGTCTTTTTTGTCTTAGTCCAAGAGCCTGTTCTACCCTTAAATTGTTCTACCCTTAAAGAGCTTAGTGCAGCTTGTTCTACCCTTAAATTCCCCGAGAAGTTCAGGGCAAATTTTTTCACAATACTGCTTTTTCTGTGGCGAACAGCATCAAGTTTTCTAATGTATATAAAACTTTTCATTGCTTTCTGCATTGTCCAAACAGATGATCACGCAGCCCTCCACTCTTTCACTTCTTTATGTGGTATCATCTTGTGCCTCTTCTATTTTAAGGATTTGTGTTTTTTTAAAGCAAGTGTTCCTGCTCTGCAATACTTTCATCTTGCCAAAAGCTTGCTGCATCCTCTCTATGCCTCAGGCTCAGGACTTGGCATACCTTGTTTTTCTGCAATACCTTTTTTTTTTTTTTTTTGGATCAAAAGTTTGTCTTCAGAGATGGAATGGACACTGAATTTGTTTCGTTTTTATTAAGAGTATTAAAAAAATATTATTCCCAGCAATAATCTAGATGGAGTTACGCCGAGTGTCGAGATTTTGGATTCTTGTCCCATTTCAGGAAGAAAGAATCCAAAATACCAAATTCTCTTGGAATGAGAAAAGCTTTTGGATATTTGTTTCTGAACAACACTTTACCAACTACTTGTATGTTTTACTTTCTTTGATCTTTCGTTAATATAAGCAATATGTTAACAAAAACCCATCACAGCTTTGGTTGGTTCTTGAACATCGTCTTCTAGTTGTGTTTAGCTTTAGTGAGATGTTTTAAGTCATATATGTATCTTGGGATCTTTAATGCTCCGTAGTAACAGCTTTATAATAGTTACCAAAGTAAATTGCCTTCTTACTGAAGAGGACACAATTACCTCAAGGTTTGTGACTTGTTTCTTCATTATATGGCACAAAAATACAAAACTCCAGACTGATAAGAGCATGAAGTTGGAGCAGTGGTTACTGTCCCCACTTATCCCACCAGATCTGGAAGCTGAAAATTAAAAAAGCAAAGAAAAACAAGCCTTCTTGACCTTCAGCCTTCTTTTCTCCATCCAAACCAGTGAAGAGAAGATAAATCTCCATTGATATCTAGCTATCAGAGCCTGCGTCTTCACCGACTCCTAAAAGTGCATGTGCACTTCTCATCTCTTATAGATTACTGGGTTTTTTCCTTCTTTTTTCTTTTGTCTTTTGGCTTTTTATTTAGAAGTGGCTAAGCAGGATCTTTGCCCCATAAAGAACATGTTAAAAAGAGAAGCTGAAAATGAGCCAGGAAGCGATGAAGTGGAATAGGAAAATGGTGAGGTTTGTTAATCACAAATAAAAGTACTTAGGAGCGCAGGAAGAAGGCAACTGTGTAAAATCAATCATTCAATCAACCAAACTACCATGTGCTTTAATGGCATTCGTTCAGAGTCACTTAATAAAACCGTAAAATTAACAACTCAAATAATAAGTAAGTCGGCTCGAGCAAGTGGGTTTTCAGCAGGAGTGTGGATAGCTAAAATAAGCTCAGCACAACAGCCTATCGCAGCCATGAGCAGCCCAGCCTGAGAGAAGAGATGCCCCTAACCCTTGAGTTGATGGGAACTGGCAGTTATACTGGATGTGCACAGAGCCTCACAGAGCATGGGTGGAACTGTTCTGTGGGCTCAGGACGGGGAGCAGCTGTGGAAATGGTGCGAGCTGTAAGAAAGGGCCCAAGGGAAGGACTGGAGGTCCCTGGGCACACCAAGAGCAC
Source organism: Actenoides lindsayi (assembly GCA_025331215.1). NCBI lineage: Eukaryota > Metazoa > Chordata > Aves > Coraciiformes > Alcedinidae > Actenoides > Actenoides lindsayi. The sequence continues at coordinate 29,977 of WTSP01022339.1, read as the reverse complement.
AGCCTAGAGGTGTAGAGCCATGTCCTTGCAGTGCATTGCATGGTACTGGTGTGGTCCCAGTCCCGTGTGGAAGTGGGATGAGGGGCAAGGATGGGAGAGCACTTAGTATGTGTGTGATGGGAAAAGCTACAGGCACGTAGGATCTGCTGCATCGGTGACTTCTCTGTGTGGCATGTTTAAAACCAGCTCCAAAAGGGTCTCAAATTCAAGAGGAGAACAAAAGGTATTCTGGCTGCTCTGCCTGGCATATGCTTCTGCAAGGGGAGATGAAAAACAGAAAGAGGTTGCAGTGGTCGAAAGCAACAATTTATAAAAGAGGAGAGGGAAGAAGGGATGATTGGCTGGAGCGTGTCCAGAGAAGCTGGGGAAGGGTCTAGAGCACAGGTCTGGTGAGGAGCAGCTGAGGGACCTGGGGTTGTTCGGCCTGGTGTGAAGAAGGACCAGGAAAGATGTTGTCACTCCTGACAACTCCCTGACAGGAGGCTGGAGCCAGGTGGGATTGGTCTCTTCTCCCAAGGAACAAGCGATAGGACAAGAGGAAATGGCCTCAGGTTGCAGCAAGGGAGGTTTAGGTTGGTCAGGCTGCCCAGGGCAGGGGTGGAATCCCCATCCCAGGAGGCGTTTCAAAGGTGTGGACTCGTGGTGCTGAGGGATGTTGTTTAGTGGTGCCCTGGCAGTGCTGGCTTAGTGGTTGGACTTGATGCTCTTAAAGGTCTTTTCCAACCAAAACAATTCTAAGAACCCGTGATTTTTGGCAAAAAGCGTATTTGGTCATAGCGTGGATAGTGGTGGAAGTGACCAGAGGAGGGGTGGTGATAACCTTTGGTACCTTTCCTTCAGTGCAGGGGAGCCTTTGAAAGCAGCTACCCAGTCGTGCTGCCAACACCCACGGTGTAAGTTTGAGCCCTGCAATGCCTTGCAATGTCTTAATGCCCATGTTCTCTGACTCGTGATCGGGTGAGGAACTCGATATTATCTTTAAGCATGTTTTTAACTCCTACAATAGGCAAAAGCCTGAATAAAGTAGTCTAGAGCCAGGAGGCAAGTTTAAAGAAATTGAAAAGCATTTAGCTAAAATCTTCATAATTTGAGGGCTTCATTCAGTACTTTTTTTTTTTTTTCTTAATCCTTCCCTCAAGTATTTAATTTCACCCCTCGGTCTTTCTGCAGCCATCCTGTTTCACCCGTGCAACATCCATTTGACTGCAATTACAGTCCTGTCGTTCAGCTTTCGTACACCCCCCCCGCACCCCAGACGTTCTTTTGGCAAGGGGACTTTGAAATACAAAGTGAGATTTAATCAGCAGCCGGATTGAAGTGCTGCAGAAAGATATCGAAGCTGCTTGATATTCGTAAGAACTGTGGTGACTGCTTTATGTGTGTTTTAAACCATGCTGTGCCTGATGACCTTGTAATGATGAAACCTGAAGGGAAACGGAGGCTGAATCATCACTTCTGAGACGGATGGTTTCAGCGGAGGCCGATTCTCTGAGCACGGTCACGGGAAAATAGCTGTTGTTCAAAGGTCGGTATGTGGATTTGGCACGGGGCCCGGATGCCTAAAAACATCTGCAGAGCTGCTGTGATCGCTGCTGGTCGGCGGGATGCAGGAAGAGGTGGGGATCTGAAGCCAGATGTGCTCCTCAGCAGCTGCTTTTGCCCCTGAGTGGCTGCGTTTCTGAGAGCCCTGCTATTCCCACCCGTGGCTCTGAGGATGTCCCGGGAGTGACAGGAACAGGAAAGCGGTGTCGTTAGCTGATCAGAGTCGAGATTACTGCAGAAATTGAAATCGCGAGGCAGCGAGGGTGAATGGGTTTTTACAACTGAGGAACTGAGTCCCAAATCCTCGTTGAGGTTTTGGAACCCAAGCCTGGCTGAGTTACAGGTAGATCCCAGCACCTCTGCGAGGGCCAAATGCTCTGCCTGCAGTTTTCTCACGAGCGCGAGGTATTCAGCATTACAGGGGCATGAGACACTAAGGGTACCCAGCAGAGCTCAGTCTCATAAACCAGTCCTTGATTCTGGCACCTTTGGGAGCTTTGCGTTGCCGCGTGCCACGCTCCCCCGCATCGCGAGGAGCCGCTGCTCTTTCCTGGACCACGGGCAGCGGCCTCAAACCTTGCCTGGCGTGTTTCAAATCTCTCCCTTCAGCTGCCAAAATTTCCTGCTGCCCTGACACCGCCTCCAAGCTCTCTGCCTCCAGCCTGCCAGGTGCCTGCCTACGGGCAGTGCCGTCCCTCGGGCTGCCAACTCCTCCATCCCACACCCCTGAAGCCCCAGACACCCCCGTCGCTTCCTACAGCCCCGTGCGGGGAAAGCTTTGCGCTCTCTGTCGCTCAGCACGAGCAGCGGGGTGGGCGTTCTGGTGTGGCACCGTGGACCTGGCAGCATCCCAGGGAGAAAGGCAGGGCAGGGAATTGGGAGCAGAGTCCCCGCAACCGAGACCAGCTGCTCCGATGGGCAGGCACCTGCCAGAGCCTCCGGGGACCCAGGCCAAGTCCCGGAGGGCTGCCGGGCAAGGCAGAGGTGCATCGCTCCCAAGGCTTGGCTTTGGAGATGCTGGGTACTCTCTTGTCTTGAAATTCAACAGCTTGGGTTTGTTTTTTTCTGTTTTTCAAAAGAGAGCTGAAATATTTTGGATGCTTGTTTATATAATTAGCTTTTAGCTGCTCTGGTTACTGTGGCTTAATTATTCTGGATTCCACTGTTAAATAATTAGAGCTGTCTTGTTTACTAGCAAATCTTCTGTTTGTTGCTCCAGGGTGATTTGTTTTATATTAAATTAAGTACTCAGGGCAAGTAGCAGCCAAGTGTCCCAAGTGCCAGCAAAGAACTGGTTTTGTTTGTTTTGCCTCTGGGCAGTTTTGAGATGTTTCCAGAATGGACACTAAAACTCTCTCTTGGTTTAAAATCCCTCTCTTTCCCAAAACAAAAGCTTTTTTTGTTTGTTTGGTTTGTTGGGTTTTTTTGTTTGTTTGTTTTGTTTGGTTTTTTTGTTTGTTTGTTTGTCTTTTGTTTGTTTGTCTTTGCCTTTTTGCTTTGTTTTGCTTTTCATGTATTTGGTTTTTGTGTATTTGTGGTTTTTTGGTTGTGGTTTTTGCTTTTTTTGTTTGTTTGTGGCTTTTTTTAATGTTTTCTCTTTAACTTCGTGTCACATGAACCATACTTAGAGTTACTTCCAAGCTGAAACTTGACTTAAAAACTGTGGCTTTGCCCCTGCAGTACTTGGATGACATGCGACCAGATTTGCTTCCCCCTTGGCACGTGTCTTGTTGGCTCCTCTCTCAAGCCACTGAGTTGATGGTTTCTTTGTGTTTTGGGAACACTGCTGCAGCTGCAGCTGCTCAGAAATACTTCGATGAAATCTGCAGGGAAAAGGAGAAAGTAAAGCGAGGTCCAGCAATTGTAAGACTCATAATCATGTTTTATGAAGGTTGTGGGGGGAGAGGAGGGTCCTGCTCCCACCTTGCTGCCCTTGCTGGCTGGTCTCCATCTGTGCTCGTGAGGTGGTCCTGCTTTGTGTCAGTAACTGCCTGTGGGGAATAGATGAGTTGGGGGCATGGGGAGCAGTTCTGTGGTAGAGCAGTTCTGAATCCGTGCCTGGCTAGGGGAAGTGGTTTTGTGAAGCCCTTTGTGCATCTCCTCTTTGGGCTGGGGACACAAACCTCTGCCTTCGTCTCCCTGCCAGGCATCAGGCTCCCTTGGCCTCTCCCATCCTCATGCAGAATCAGAGCAGTCATTAAAATACGCGTATTTTTTGAAGAACAGCAGTTTTTGTCACCCAGCCAGCTCTAACTATAGTTCTCCGCTGACAAAAACTGTTCAAATACATTTTGTCAAGAGCGGCTTTTATTTGGATGAAGAGGAAAAACAAAGCAAGAAAAGGAGTCGTCTCCTGAAAGGCTTCTGTTCCTCATTTGTAAAGGTCTGTGCAGGACACTACGTGAGAATAATGTGGCCACCCCTTTTCTGCAGGGGTCAGAGGCTGGGCTTTTGTATTAGGTGCAATAAATGAATCAAAGGCACAATATTGACATAGTGGAATGGGAACAAAACCATCGCGATACCCTGGAAGACCTCCTTTCCCTCTCAGGGGTCAGCACCAGCTGCTCCTGAGAAAAACACAGCAGGAATCTACAGGGGATTTTTAAATTTATTTTTTTTTCTCCTTCCACGTGGAAATTTGTGTCACCTTTTTTTATTTAACAAAAAGAAAATTCCTCTGCGCTATCTATTTAGGTGCCTGGGAAGGAGGAGGAACACATGTCCTACTCCGGTAAGACTTGGCAGGGAGTTCAGAGTTTTATATGCTATGTGCTTACTCAATTATTTTTAGCACGTTATCACCAGGCTGCTTTGGTTTATTTAACATCTGATGTTGACTCTTTCCCTACCCAGCTGTGAAGCTGCTCTCACCACGGAGCCTGGGCTTGCAGGGCTTTACCCAGGAGGAGCTGCCTGCTCCGGGCTGCTGCCCAACGCCAAGAGCATCACCGATCTCTGCCACCAGTGATGACTCTTCCTCATCTCCTGAAAGAATTTTCCCACCCTCGGGGATAGCTTACTGGTTTGTGGATCCTACCAACGTAGATGTTAGAGCCCTGGAGAGCTCCTGGGGCTCTGCTGAGCCACAGTAACCGATTGCCCGTGTCCTCTGCCCGTGACAAATACAGGCTCGTACCCCGGTGAAATACACTTACGCTGACACATTATTCTTAATTTGCATTGGGCTAAAAGCGTTGGTACAGGCAGCTTAGTGAAATGTAGTTGCTTGTTAATCCGTGGCAACTTAATCATGTGTCTGGGCACTAGCTCTGCTGGCTGGGTAATTTACCATGGCAGGTATTTGTTGCGTTTGTGGTTTTCCCCCAACTGATACTGTTTAGCTAGAAGATGAACACTTCAGGACCACGCAACGATTTAGGAGCTGTGGGTGGAATGTATGGGAGTTGGGTACCTAAACTTGTTGAAAGATCTTGCTGCATATTCCTGTTCCTAAACTGTGGCAGCGGGCCAACTTTCATAGATACTTAAATACTGAAAGATGCGCTCGGAAGAAAAATCCTACTGGGTGACTGTCTGCGTCCTTAGACTTCTAAATACTTTTATTTAAGCGTTTAGAAGCTTAATTTTCCAGTCCCATTTATTTTAAATCACGTAACGAGTCCACGTTGCTTTTCATGATTTATAATCTTGGTTCACACAGGTATTTCTGAGGAAAGGTTAACTATCAGGAAAAGATCCTAAAATTGAATCAGGAAAACATTCCCAAAGTGAATTTGAGGCAGGCTTTTTGAAAACATTTCCTCTTTCTAGCAAAGCTTTTTAGAAGTACAGCTGCATGGTGGTAAATAAAGAACGTTTCTGCCAACTGTGTGGCAAAACAACCAAGGTCTGCTGTTTCCCTGGAGGTAGAGGGCTTGGCCAGGGCTGTGTGAGCTTGGGTGCTCGCTTAGGACTCTCCAGTGCCAGTGGATCAGTCACTGGGAGGTTGCCGTGGACAGAAGTGGGATGAGGCTGATGCCCCCCAGGGGATGCTGGTGAAGCACCACAGCAGTGCCCAGAGCTGCCAAAATGGCCAAGGCTGGACCTGCTCTTGCAAAAAAGTTTTATTTGAGCTTGGTGCCGAGAGGTGGATTTGCCCCAGAGAGGGGAAGACAGCTAAGGTTGAAGAAAACCAGGTGTTTGGGGCTGAATGGGTTTTCATGGCTTTCTTGCTCCACGGAGCTGGGAAAGGGCTCTCTTTGGCCGCACGAATCAACTTTGGCACAAGTTGTGTCTGTGAATTGCACTAGGTTGCTACTAAGTAGAGAGAAATGTGACTTTTTATTGTTGTTTATTTTTTAATCAACCCTGTGTTAAGCCTGTGTATACATCACTCATCAGAAACCCTCTTTTTTTCCACACTTAACAACATTTTTCTGGCCAGCCCGAAGATTGACTGTACAGGGCTGGCATTTCTCCAGTGTCAGTTTTTCTTCTTGTCAGCTTTTCTCTTCTTCCTTTTTTTTTTTCCCCCTCTTTGGTGACAGTATTTCTCCGTTTAGCTTCTTTTCATGCCAGACTCCTCCACACCAACAGCCCTGTGCAGGGACTTGGCTGAAGAGAGATAGCAAAGCATGCTGGAAAGTGGCTTTAAATACTCAACCACGTGGGAGACGTCAGCTAGCAGAGGAGACGTTTTGCTGGGAAGTAATCTACAGCTCAATGAATTTATGGAAATAAATTTGACTGCAAGTTAGGCCTGAAAGGTATAAAAGTGTGCTGGAAGGAGGGGTTTGTCAGAGGAAAACTGCATAAAATGGCTACTCTGGAGAAGGAAGAGGGTGAGCTAGCAGGGCATGAGGACACGTGGCATGGATTTTCACCTGGCGTGGATTTTGTGCTTTATTTCATTACGTATTTGTGCATTGGTGCCATCCTTTCATACGTCGGGGGCTGGGCTTTTTTATTTTTCCCCTTTATAACAACTACAGCAGCACTTGCTGTTGGCCTGGTAGCCCGGGCAGCTCAGCTCTCACTGCTCTTGGTGCCCATACCAGTAGGCTGAAGGACTCTTGCACGTTCTGTGGTTCTACCTCCTTCCTGCTGTGTTGTTTCTCTGGCAAACCTGGAGAAGATTCGGACAGAGGATCTGTCTCTTGTGTAGGTGCCAGCTGTGGGAGGGTTTTAGGGTCTGAGTCTACAGGGCTGGAAGGTGTGCGTCTGGCTTTTCTACAGCCCCAGGCTGTGCTGCCAGGACGTGGCTTTGGCAGCCTCTGCATCATTGCCTGGAACAGAAACCTCGTGTCCTCACCGTGCAGAAGCCAGCAGCTAGAAATGATATCAGGCTTCTAGGGGGAAGAGCAAACAGGGCCACCTTTCATGTTTTAAAGATGAAAGTTCCAAATGCCACATGTACCCAGGTTTTTTGTACCTGCTTCAGGCAAGGTAGCGAGCAGGCTGACAGCACGAGCTCGGAAGACACCGTGAGCTGTCAGCATGTTAATTCACTCAGGGAAAAAAAAACCAAGGAAAAAAACCCACAAACTCCCACAAAAAAAAAACCCTAAAAAACAAAAAAAACCCACCCCAATCTCTGGCTTGGCTGTTTACCTCAGACCCTTTGTGACTTTGCTTTATTCTGCAGGGCAGCGTGTCCGGAGCCGCGCTCATCCAGCGCTGCCTGTGCTGGTCCAGGCTCAGCGGGAGCAGCTGCAGCTTCGCTGCCGTGACAGGGTTTGTGTTTTCTGTGCTCAGATTTGACCCCGTCCCATCTCCCCCGGCTCCGTGCTGTAGGAAAGCTGCAGGCAGGAGCCACGCTGGTTGGATGACGCCGAGTTGTTTCCTAGGCGAGGAGCTGTAGTAAGCGCTCGCAGCTTTACGGGCTGAAATTAAACGTATATCATCCTAAATGGGGACGGTTTGGAGATCTTTACTCTGGCGCATTATGGGATTTATGGAGTGGAAACCAATTCCGGCTTCGACAGCGCAGGGGGGCAGGCGATGCTGCGGCACGTTCGGAAACGCAGAGCGACGTGCGAGCTCTGCGCTGGGACCGGTGGCTCCTTCCCCAGCTGCAAGGGCCAGCGGAGCTGTCGTGGCCAACGGAGCTCGTCCCGCTGCTCTGCCAGCTCGGAGCCCAGCAGCTTGGTCCGTGCCTGTGAATTACCCAGCGGATGATTCAGCTTTTAATTGGGTGCGAACGCCCGATAGCCCCACGCGGTTCCGTCAGTGCCGTGTCACCAGCGGCGAACTGCGGCAGCGGCTGCGGTCGGATTGCCCGGCCGCGGCAGAAGCCGCAGTTGCCCGAGCGCTGGGTTAGCGAGTTCGCACCCGCCTCGCAGGAGTTCCCCAGCTGATGGGTTCTGGTTTCACAGAATCGCTGAATGGTCGGGGTTGGAAGGGACCTCAAAAGATCATCTCGTCCGACTACCTAGAGCAGGTCGCGTAGGAACGTGTCCAGGTGGGTTTGGATGTCTCCAGAGAAGGAGACTCCACAACCCCTCTGGGCAGCCTGGGCCAGGCTCTGTCAGCCTCAGAGTGAAAAAGTTGTTCCTTATCTTTCTGTGGCACCTCTTATGCTCCAGCTTACACCCTTTGCCCCTTGTCCTATCGTTGGACAGAACGCGTTTGTGCAGCTGCAGCGGCTGACGGCAGCTGTGCTCCTCCCAGGTCCTCCTTCCCCACCAAGTTCTCCTTACAAAGCCAGCGTTGGGGTCAGATTCCCTCCATCAGACTCACACGGAGCTATTCAGAAGCCATATGCTGGAAGAGCGGTTTGCAGCCCTGGGAGAGCCTGGTTGTCTTATTCGTGCTGCTGCTCGTTTGGAGGGCAGGGAGGGGGCTGCCCTTAGAGGGGAGCTGGTGGATCCCACCATACGGGGACACCAACACACCATCTCTTGGGGACAATCCAGCTGCTGATTGTAACTCCCATTCGGTCACCTCTTGCCTTTTCAGATTCCTTCCTGCTATTGGCACCGTAACTTGGGGAGGAAAAAGCAATTCTAAACTGGTGGAGGTGGTTCAGATTTGGCCTTTGGGTACGGAGGTCTCTGCTGCAGGTGCTCCTGATGTCGGGAATTTCCCCCTCGCGCTTGTTTCGGTTCTGTTGGTAAAGTGATGCTCCCCTCTAGCACTGCACGGGTGATCTTCTTCCGAACAAAGAGAGCTTTCCATTTCCAGAATTGGCAAGAAAATAGACGAAGCGTGGCAATTTCTGGAAAAATGGGAGTGTTTGAACCCGACAATGAGAACTGGCAGCAGTATATTGAAATATCGGGCTGGTATTTTCTTGCAGAGAAGTCCTAGAGATAAGAGCAAAGATTAATTGATTCGTGTCTGTGGCAGTAAAACCTCTTTTGTCTGGAGAACTTTCTCAACGCTCTCAGAAACTTGGGGATAGAAGAAGGTTTACAAAACAGCTCCTCGAAGCCCTTACTGCACCCCAGGCCCCAGCAGACGGGAATGGGTCCTGGTGGGGCGAGGAGGAAGGGTGAAACCAGCGCTGTGTACACGGCAGAACGGAAAAGATTTAAGAAACTGCTGGTTTGGGAATGTCTGGGGGGTTCCGAGGCGAACGTTTTGGCATTAATAGAGAATTCGAAGGCAGTTGCTGGTGGAAGGAAACTTAAAATAGCCCAAAGCGGTAAAATTAGCAACAGTAGAGAAAGCAGCAGAGGTTTTTAAAGCGGGCGCTTGGGAAGCAGGGACAATAAAACTCAGTAAACAAAACGCAAAGCTGTTTGGAAAGTGGTTAGGCTCTTGAGAGGTGTTTCCACTGTGGAAAGGCTCATTCTGCATCTGTTTGTGCATCGAAAACAGCCCAGGGCGGGATGCGGAGGAGGATTTACGCGGCGCAGCTTCGTTGTGCGCAGCAGAATTGAGACCTTTATAGAAAGTACATCCTCACGTCGAGCCAGCAAATACCTGCTGTGGGCAGTGGGTGAGTCAGCTTTAGAGTTATTGCATTTAATTGTAACGAGATGAACGAACAGGTATCGTGTTCTCTATGCCTGTGCTGTAGGCCACCTCCGGGCTTCCACTCTCAGCAGAAGAGAATCTGGAAACTTGGGAACATGGCATTTTTTTCTTCAGCTTTACTTTACCAACACAGTACCTGCAGGTGACAGCCAGCCTGGCAGGAGCTTTCCCCGAGTGAAAGCTCAGCTCAGAGGGTTTTTTTCCCCCTCAGAATGTTCCACTACCACAAGGATTTACCTTGGAGAAGAAGCTGAAGAACAGCTTCTTCCAACTTTTGGCAGCAAATAGGTTCCCATGTCCAGATTTGTCAATGAGAAGGAATTATTCTAGTAGAAAATGCTACAAGAAATGAAGCTGGTGTTCAATGTGGATGAATTTCTTTTTTTTTACCCCTGTTTTACACTATGTAAGGAAGAGGCTGCCACCTGAACGTGCACATTAAAATGCTTTTCATGTTTATTTTTCATGGTGGGCTTTAGATGCTCTTTCCTTTTCTAGAAAGAATGCTTTTCCCATAACACCCTAACCCCTCCCATTCTATGTTTCTATGATTCTTTCTCCTCTTGTCCACCACACTGCCTGCATTTGTATTTGATTTCCCCAGGCCAGCTGCCCAGGCCATATCCCAGCCCTTGCAGTCATGCAGAACAGTCTGAATTCCTCAAGCTGTCCCATCCATTCCATTCAGGCAGTTTATAGAAGAGTCATGAGAAAAGGCTGATTTTCCCTGTCCATTTACCTTTGCAAACAAAATAGCTTTTTTTTTTTCTGAAGTCTTTGAAATAAATTACTGTAACACTTTGGTTGATTTTGTTTGTGTTTTGTTGTTTTTTTTTAAGCATCCAGTTTTAAGACCTATACAGAAGCTCAGAGCTTAATTTTTTCTATTTGTCCTGGTGACAAACCAGCAGTTACAGCCCATAATGAATGATTCTCTAGGAAACCACGGACGTAGTCTCACTGCTTGACTGTAGGTGGTAAATACAGAATATAATGGCTCGTCTGTTTAAAAATTTTTGCATGGATACACAACCATATGTATGTGGTAGTTGCATCTGGGGAGGCTTAACAAGTCTTACCATGAGTTTCTATGAGCACTTTCTTCTGTAGGTGTGGGGGCTGGACAGCGAAGTTGATCCTCTCTTTGCCTTCATCCATCTTTTCCTTTACATGTTTACTTCTGATTGACAACGCACTGCAGAACGCTAGCTCTAAATCCAGCCCTTTTTCTGAATTCCTGCTGCTGCCTGGAGCACCTTGCCAGGCTCCTCAAGCCTCGCCTTCCACATCTCCAAACACCAGCATGCTTAGAAAGGACTTCTACGAGTGAGTTGCAGGAGCCCCTGAGCATGTGGTGAGGAGATGAAGTATCTTGTGCTTGCCTTTGGTTCAGGGTGTGTTCCTCTGCGGTCGTGGCTGTGGTTGTCACTGTGACCTCGAGCCAGCACATCACGTTTCTGAGTGTTTCCTGAAGAGCATTCTTCACCTACAGGTACAAAAGTCTAAATTTATTAATTTCCAAGGCTTCACTTGCCACTGTAAGGGACCCACTTCACTCTCTTGAGTGCCTGGCTGTTAAGACCAGCTCAAGTCAAACTGGTTTGATGCCTACATTGAAAATGGCTTAACCAGTCCAGGTTTACAGATGGGTCCAGTGAACTTCACATCAATTCTGCTCTTGTAAATGTTGTATTACCTAGACTGAAAAATCCATACCTGCTCACACTTCCCATTTAATTACTTGTTATTATTATATTAAACAGTGTTAAGTTGCTTGAGAATAATGTACTTAAATAGCATTACAAGCATGGTTTTGGCACTGATTCTGAGGTCTTTATTTGTGTAGCAGAGTAGTTTCCTTGAATTTAATTGACTGTTTGCCTGAGCATGAACCTGAGTTTTGCAGAATCAAACGCCACGGTTTTTGTTGTAGGCTTTGGAGCAGTGGCATCGCTCCGTGTGTTGCATGACAGCTGTCATCTTTATATTAATAGTATAATCTATTGAGAGCTTTCACATAAGCACCATAATTGATGTGTTTATGACAAAAGAAGGGTAGCATTCAGTGCCGGAGGGTTTAGCACTGTGTTTGAGCAGCAGTTCTCTAACATTCCCATTTATTTCTCCCACACTCGTGTTTACCTTGTTTACCCACACCCTGGAACATCAAGAGCGATACACCCAACGCAGCCACGGTGCTGAACAAGACCAGATTTCACTGATAGGACTAACAGCAGTTTCTTGGGGCGTGTCTATGATGCTGCTGCTATTTTTGTTCTGAATCAAGTGGTTTCAACACTGATTTTTCTGATGCTGTGTCATAGCGTATTTCAACATGCTTTTGAAGAAGGGTGGCTGGTGTCTCAGCATGGAGCCTGGAGTAACAGTGTGGTAGAGCTGTGGATCTGTGGTGTCCCCAGTGAACTGTTGGTGGGATGACAGGAAGGTGAGATCTGGGGTAGGACACAACACATCGCTCCCCTTTTCAGTGCTGTTGAGAGTGATTGTGTGGGGAAGAGGGGTCAGGGAGGAGAATGTGGCATTTGCTGCAGTTATAGCTCACGTCTGACCTGGATCTAGGCTCGGGCTTGATCCCCAGCTCCTCACTTGCCATGGCCATTAAACACAGGCAGGTCTGTTAGGCCATCTCTACAGAGCCTCCACGTCCTGGGGGTGGGAGACAAGCCAGCCTGATGGGCAGCAGGGCCGGAATGGCAATTTAGGAAGCTGCTTCTGACCACCCCTTAGTGGAGAGTTGCCACTTTGCAGTTGAGACAACAGTCTCACTACCTACTTGAGGGATCCAGTAGCCAGCCGGTAGCAGCAGCAGCAGCCAGCAGCGTTCCTGGCAGAGCCCAGGAAGGCAGCCGAGCCGTAGAGCTTCTACAGTTCATCTGAATTCTTCGTACGCAGTGGCAGTTCAAAAGCAATTAGCATCCCTGCCAGAGCTTGGCTGCGGCGGTGCGGAGGGCACCTCCGGGGAGGTGCCAGGGCTGCTCTCCAGCCCTGCCCCACCAAGTGGTCCCCAGGTTCTTGGGGAGGAACCGTGGCATGCTGCCAGCATCCCAGCGTCCCCAGCTAACCAGAGCTCGATTACAGAGTGCTCCTGCTGTGCTCCATCCCAGCATTGTTGCACGGGCGGATGCGGGGATGTCACCTTCTCCCGTGCCGGGAGTGGGAAAGTGGCCAAGAGGAGCAGAGAATTGTGTAGAGAAGTGACAGAACATGACTTCCCAAATGCAGTGTAACTGAGCTCAGTTCTCCTCACCATCTGTACTGGTCCTGGCACCCCCTCCAGAGAAGCCTGTTCTCAAAGAGGGGCTCACGGACAGTGGTGCCATCTGTAGTAAAGGGCGTTAACTTCGTTTGCTTGCCTAATTTGCACATGGAAAATAGTGACCCAGTTGCATGTAGACCACTGCAGATGAGGCCCTGCCTTTAAAATTTCTGAACATGAAGCCACAAATGTTGATGGTTCTCCAAAAGATGTGCACTCTGTACCGTAGAATCAGAATTGTCAGGGTTGGAAGGGACCTTAAAGATCATCCAGTTCCAACCCCCCTGCCATGGGCAGGGACACCTCCCA
>WTSP01022339.1:0-11156 GCA_025331215.1 Actenoides lindsayi | reverse complement strand
TGTTATCACTGCTGGAAGCAGCCACTGCCTGTGAAAACAGGCTGCTGACTGCAGACAGTGCAGGGAGTTAGAAGAACAGAGCTGAAAAGTAAAATCACTGACCAGAATTAGTTCTGTTCTCAGGACAGCGAGGAAAACAGGGACTGGTCACCACGTTAACGTGAAATATCAAAGTGGCTTCAATATTTGGAGCTGCCAAGTATCTGTCTTATCATACATTTCCTAAAGCAGTCAAGCTGTTGTTATGAGTGCAAAAATATTAACAAATCATTGGTTATTTAAACGGAATCGTTTAAGGCTCATCTGGCTAATGAGGAAGAGAAAAAAAAAAACGGAACTGAATGCGTCTTTTCAGTTTTACGGAGACGTATGAGATCAGCTGTTCCCAGGAAGCTATCAGAGAACACACCTCGTTAGCTCCCTTGTGTAAAATTCCTTATCTGTGTCTTATTAGTCTTTCATTAATTGAAGCTGCAGAATTCAGTATTTTTTTGTTGGCTGTTCTCTCCGCATGAAATTCGGCTAATTCTTCTACTATTGGAAACAAAGCTCAGAGATTGAAGTTTATTCTTATTGTGTTCTTTCGGTTACTTATTTCATATTGCTGTCATGCATGGATGAATTTATATGATGCTCTGATGACCTTTAGAAATTCTTCTGATTAAATGCTGTTCTACTTCATTATGACATTTCTGTACTTGTACTAGCAGATTTGATGTGTACAGCTTAATAACACAACCAGACATGAATGCTAATAACTTTACAATTCATTGCATTGCTATTTTTTAATGCAGATGAATTTTAAAACAAGTTTCTCTTGCTGCAGGCTTACATGAATCATATAAATTAGAAGGTAACAAAAGAACATATTAGCATTTGTTAGCCTGGATGCACAAATTTTGTAGTAACCATTTTAATATGTACTACAACTTTTCCAGCCTCAAGTTTAATATGTACTACAACTTTTCACCCTCAATTTTTCAACCAACATCATAATTGAATTGGTTTCCTTCTTGCCTAAGGATAATGATTTTACACTGATGGAATCATTATTAGATTCTGAGGGTTATACTGATGTTGCCTGTTTTACATAGAGCTAAAAAAAAAAAAAAATAAAAATTGAACTTATTCAACTGTAAAAATGCTTTTACACAAAGGCTACCGTAAGTCTGAGATAGATGAACTAATTACGATGTTTAGAGTTGTCGTTAATATCCCACATCCATAACTGGAGCAAACTTCTCGACCCAGCTCTGCGCGGTGGATGCGGAGCCCTCGTGGAAACCCAGCCCCACTGCATGTCCTTCAAGTCCGGTGGGTGGTCACTTGCTGTTGTGGAGCTGGTGCTGGGAAAGCATGTGTTCATCAGGGCAGGAGCTGGCTCCCTACAGATGTTCACAGAAAGCACTCGAAAACCTCCTCATCTACAGACACAAACTCTGGTAGTAGGCTAAGAAGCAGAGGAAAGGTGGGAGAAGGGATGAAAAGAAGGCATTGCCTTGGGGACAAGTGACTTTGTCGGTAGAGGAGCTGGTTGTCATTTCAGTTTGTGTTTGGAAGGTCTTCCTTTGCACCACCACACCTTCTTATGTGGTAAATCAGTGATTTAACTGGTTCAGAGTAGTTGAGAACCAGCTCACCAGCATCTGCTATTTTCTCTCTGCACATCCAACCATCGCTTTGCTGTTCTTGGGTGCATGGAGGGAAAAACCAGCCCAAGTTAAGCATAAATGATAAATTTCTGTTATCCTGAAAAACGTCAACATTTCACGGGCAATTACACTTTAGGCTGCAGAAATAGCTGTTGAATTAATTGATTTTACAGTTACTTCCTGATGGGCTCTACGTGGGTGTCGGTCTGAGTGGAGGTGTCAAAATAACATCTTCAGAAACCTCGGTGATAAAAGACATTTAGCTGTATCTATTGAGTAATCAACAACTAGAATACAATATAGATATCTGCAACCTTTAATCAGACAAAAGAGGAAGAAAAACTTTATTATTGCCTTTAAACATGTTAACCATTTTTTTCCAATTTTTACTTGTCAAATAGAAAAGCAGCTGGAGCTGAAATTAAGCGAGTAAAAAGTACCTCCTTAAAGCTGGAGGTAAACCTTGGTAAAAAAAAAAAGAAAATAAATTAAATCATGGGGTTTTTAATCACCCATTTAAATAGTTTTGAATCATAGGTGAGAAACCAGTCAGCATAACTCCAACGGTCTGCTCTTTGGCATGGTTTTAAAAAGCCTGGCGCTTCATTACCGTGGATGGATGTCACTTCAAAGGTCAGGGAACGCGATTGCTTTCCCACACTTAGGCTGCAGTCAGATTTATCCACTCCAGAAAACAAGAGCAAGGAGCAGTACAAGTAATTGTGAACTCCCACTTATTCAACTGATTGGATACAGAGTGATCAATACCCGAAATCGAATGCGGTGTCCGTGGTGCATTGAGACATTATCAAACTCCTCTGCTTCTTGGCTGCTTTAATGTTCTTGAGGTATAGAAACCGCTCCAGTTGTGTGTGGTTCAGTAGTTGCTTTCAGCTGAGATGTAAACATGGCTTTAATAAAAAAAAATATATATATAAAAAAAGAAGCTGACCTAAAGCTAATAGAGCTGCATTGAATTCGTCTCAAATACATGTTAAATTTTCTTGACACCGTTACCCTTTTCCTTGGGAAACTTCAGAGTGTTCTTGGCTGATAATAAAACAAGGAAAAAAATGGTGTAAAAGCAAACCAAGAAAACTCAGCGGCCCATCTACTCTCAACCTTTTGCTCTTTGTCCTGGATATTCTCAGCAAAGGAGACAAAATCCCATCATGTTTTCTTTTCAGGGCTTTATGCTATTTCCTATGTTCAAGTTTTTGCTTGTAACAACAAAACAAAGTAATTAAGGTGGTTCTAGAAAAGTTAAATCAAGACAATGGCAGGAGACAAGATCTCTGAATTCCAGCCCAGGCTCTGCGGCTGATTTATTGACCAACCCGTGCTAAATTGTTTCACCTATTTGCTGCTGATTCCCCGACTTTAAAGCAGAGGCATGTTAACCTTTACCTCCCCGTAGGGTCACTCACAGTGCTGGTGACTTGCGTTTGTTGGGTGCTTTTGGAACCGGGGACAGTGCTGCTGGGACACGAGATACGCAGCGGGCCGTGGGTCCTGGCTTGGCTTTGCGGATGTTGCTGGTGCGAGTCCATCTTCTCACCCCATCATGAGGGCAGGGGACTTGGGCTCCCAGGTAGCTCATAGCTGTGTGATGTGGTGCAACCTGCCGGGTTCCTCAGTGAGGAGACAGCCCCAGGTGAGCGCTGCTTCTCATCCATCTTGGCTGAAGGTGACGTGCTTGGGCAGCCCGAGGGAAGCATGTCCTTGGGCCACAGAAAGAAATCTCCCTGGGGTTATTTCCAGCTACGTGATGGTGTTGGTATGGAGCTGTCTCATCCTTTATGAGGCCAGAGCGACACCGTGCTGCCAAACTTCAGCAGGGTGTGAATTCACCTACTGTCTTTTAGTTCACAGCCCAAATCTGTGTCTGCGTGGACACTGGGGTGCAGAGCAGGAGAGAGTATGGCCCTGATATTCCTGCTGCTTGTATCAGCTTCATGACTGGTGTCACCTTTGGGATTTGGGGCTCCCCATAGCTTGAATTCTTCTAAAAATTGACCAGATTTCTGTAGGTCTCTAGAGGAAGAGTAAAATCTGTTGTTGTTGCAGTAAAACCTCATTACAGACTTGGTGCTACGTTTCATAAGGGATCAGTTTGTGAAGCATCTGTTATTGCTCCTTTGGAGAAGGTGGAGAACAGAACTCTAGAGAAACTTTTAGTTGAGTTTGGGGGATCAGGCATAATTAGCAAGTTGCTGAAGACTTGCCATGTGCTGTAATTAAAGGGCTGCTGTCAAAGGCCAAGCAGGCATAAAAACGTACCTTCCTAAGCCGCTGTCCCCTCTGCTGAGTTCAACTTAATTTTCAGTGTTTGACGGAGAATTGAATTTCGAGATGGAAAAGGGAATGTGTCATTTTAGAGTTGGTATCTCGTAGTGCTCTTCCGCAGTCAGTCCTTCCGTGGGTCCTTGATGTGCCTCTCAACCTCCTAAATTATCATCAAATCTGTCCAGGGGACGTGCGGACAGCGTGAGTGGGCAGGCTGGGGAAGTGACCGTACCTCCAGTTGCTGGGCGGGAGCAACCAAACCACTGGGTTCACCTGGAACCCTGAGTGGAGCTTCCACTGAGAGAGCAGCTCAGCTGCCCAGGTCAGATTGCCAGCTGGGTGGAGATAATCAAGGGAAATACAGAGCTTGCCAGGATGAATTTCCTTGGCAGATGTCAGAAGATTGCAAGGCAGGGAGCACTTGAATCTCATCTGCTTTGATAGCTGTTGAGCTTCTGAAACGTAAGGCAACTTGGACCACAAGCTTGGAGATGACCTTGTCCTCAGCACAAGTTATCCTAACTTTTCCTGATGAATAAGGAGCAGCAGTTACAGACGGACAGCTAGAAGAAAAGGTTTTGTTTTCTTTTGTTGTTCTTTCCAACCAACCTTTCATTTGGTGCAAGTGTTAATATTGACAAGCACATTGCACAATTTGCAAGTGCGCATTAGGCTGAGATGGTGCGTTGGGTTTTAGTGTTTAATGCACGTAGTTTAGCTGGGATGCATATAATCATATTCCTATAGCCTTTGTTATGGTAATGGGAAAAATAAGTTCTTTGTTTTGTGTTTTTTCTATTAAAAAAAAAAAAGAAAAGGGGTTAGATGTTGTTTTTTTTAAGATGCATTATATATCAGCAGCTAATGAAGAAGAAATAATGATGACTGCACTGTAATATGTATTAGAACACTAATTAGACTATAGCAGAACTGCTTATGGATGTCTTTTAGACACCTGCTTGGTGATTTTCAGCCTCATGCATTAATCCATTTAACAATGCACACGTGATGAGAAGAATATGAAACACAGTACACATCAGCCTTCATTTTTGTCCCTCGTTCATCCAGCTTTACATATGTTTAAGAACAGGACAACGTGGATGGTCACTGAATAGCCCTTTTTGTGAGCTGGGCATTCTGTTGCCTGTTGCAGGTATAGGACCAGGAGTCAGCTTGTTTTCTAAGTTCTCTGTGACCATACAAAGGCATTATGGCTTCAGGGCAAGAGTTCCCAATTCACACCGTTGTCTTGCGTGTACATTAGTCCAGGGTGTTATATATTGTGTCTCCCAACATTGCCTTATCCTTGATTTAGTTTTGAGTGTTTGCAAGACCGTTAAAAGCTGTGCCTCAAGAAATAATGTTAGCCTTCATTTTTAGAGCTGTGTTTTGAAGTTGTCTTTTTTTTACCATAATAAGAAACCAGAACTATTTCTACTCTGTATCTCGTGCGCTTTTACATTTGTGGCCATTATGTAAATAACTGAATTGTGCACATGAATTACAAACGTGGCCCCTCAGCCTAATAGCCTACAATGGGAATAATAAAAAATCCAAACTATAGAAGCAGTTCCCATATTTCTGCGGTGGGCCACGGCTTCATCTGCAGCCTCCCCACTAAAAGCAGCAGGTATTGTCAATACCTTGTGCAGAAGAACATCAGTCCTAAGATACAAAGTTCTTGCTTTGCGTTTTCACGCGCGGACCACTTCCAAGCTGCTCCCGTAACGTGGAGAGAACTGTTGGTGTAAGAACATTGATAGTTACACATGTTTTGTACCACCTGACTTGAAAGTTCAAGTTCCCCATGGGGAAGCCAGCTTAGGACATGGCCACGATTTCCTTACCTATTTCCAGAACAAAGCCCCACTCCCATGAGGGCTGATATATCCCCATCCATGAGGATGATGAAGGGACTTGAGCATCTCCCCTGTGAAGAAAGACTGAGGGAACTGGGGCTGTTTAGTCTTGAGAGGAGACTGAGAAGGGACCATATCAATAAGTATCTGAAGGGTGGGTGTCAAATGGAAGGGGCCAGTCTCTTTTCTGTAGTGCCCAGTGATAGAACAACGAACAATGGCTATAAACTTGAGCACGGAAGGTTCTACCTCAATGTGAGGAGGAATGTCTTTCCTGTGAGGGTGATGGAGCCTGGAACAGGCTGCCCGGAGAGGTTGTGGAGTCTCCTTCTCTGGAGAGTTTCAAAACCTGTCTGGGTTCCTGAGCAACATGCCCTGGGTGACCCTGCTCTGGCAGGAGGGTTGGACTCAATGATCTCCAGAGGTCCCTTCCAACCCGTAACGTTCTATGATTCAAAAAGTGTCTACATGGGACAACTTTATTTGTTTATGCTGGAGCACCTTGGCTGAGGTTTGGGTGATCCCTGCCTTTCAAATAGCAGGGCAGCGTGTACACGGGTCCTTTCAGCCTAAGGCTCAGAGGGTCTTTTGTTAAAGGCTACCAAATTTTGGTGTTTTCATTCTAAATGTTGGTTTAAACCGCTGATACAAAATCCCTGTAGAAAAATCAATGACTTTCAAGGATGTGCAGATATTTGAGCAGTCTCAGACTAAAGTGTGAGAGCATTGGTTCAGTTTGTGATTTATTTTTTTTTAAGCTTCCCTAATAGATTAATGACTCCCGGTGCCGTTTTGTTTGCTGTTTCTACAGCGTCAAGCCCTATTGACAGCAGCTCCTCAGTCTTCCCCAAATACGGAGTCTCTGCAGTGGCTCACCTGCTTTTTTCTCTCTCCAGAGGCGATCCTCCCTGACCGCTAACGGGGTGTAAGATGGAGCTGTTGCACCTGAAAGCTTGAGCAAGACCCCAAACGAGCGTGCTAAAGGTGAGCAACTCTGATTCAAAGCTTTTTTAATTTTGCTTTTATCTCGACCATGAAAATTTTCAACCGATTCACTAAATCCCGGGATAGTTACACATCTAAATGCAGTATGACCACACTTCCCGTAAAACGACGCTTTTAAAAGCAGTATGCAATATTTCCATTTTATAAGTGTGTCAGAGAGAATTTTTTCCCTATTCTGAAATTTTTCGTACTAGCTGCGATTTTATAGAACCCCATTTCAGGTGGCTGTTGTGAGCTGCAAATGTTTCCATCCTGTACGTAAGGTCAGTTTTGCTTTACACAGAGAGATGCTGCTGCTGCTGTTGCTTTATCTCTAACTTCTGCTCTGTGCCTTAAGCATAGTAGTAAAGCTTGGGTAGCTTAATGCACTACTCACGGAGAGGATATAACTAAAAAAGGAGAAGAGTGCTGAATAAGTTGAGTCCCAGGCTTATGATTTGCCCAAGGGCCATCTGAAAGGCAAGAGGTGACTGCAAAGAAGTGCAAAGTAGCATCAGATGCCCTAAGGCTGCATGATGGCCAGGCGTGGATTTGTTGAAGGGAGAGAAGGAAAAGGAGAACCTCTTTTCCTCTTCCTCTCTCCTCAGTGTGTGGTCTGATCCCAGCTGTGGTCCTGTGCTCTAGGACGGATGACGTACGGCAGGACTCGTGGAGACAGACCTGTGATACTTTGCAAGGTGCTTTGGGGCTTGGGAGGGCTCTCTGCTGCCGCGTGGCAGAGCAAACCTCCAAGGCTTCTCAGTGTCAAATATTATCACTAACAGATGCCCCAGGGACTGCTCTACTGGAAGACGATGCCTTTGGGTAGGAGTTTTACAGGCAGAAAGCTCGCTCCAAGGCACTTCGGTTGATACAGACAACCAAGCAGCTAAAAACCCCCCCAAACCCCCAAGCGATTTTGTCACGTTCATCATCAGGACAAGCAGCGGTCTCGGCACAGCCGGTGCCTCGGCACCGTCAGCGCTCGCGGAGGCAGCAGAGCAAAGCACAGAGGCGTTCGTGCGAAGGAACCGGGGGGCCAGAACCCAAGCCTTCCAAAGCCCCGGGTGGGTGCTGTGCCTCGCTGAGCGAGGCCGCTCGCTTGGTGACACCGGCTGTGTCTGCCCATCGTCCCCACTTAGCGCTGGCGGTGCCCCTGAGCGGAGCTGCTGTCAGCCCTGAGCTCACCCTTCAGCGACGCGCTGAACGAGGACCTCTGGGGTTTCTGAGCCGGGCGTGCTCATCTCTGAAGCGACGTTCTCCTGCGGGTAGGCTCTTTCCTTCAGTTACGTGAGAAACCTCCTCTCAGTGCCAGGAGAGGAAGAAGAGGGAGGGGAAGGAGAGCATCTCAAAACAGGTCTAAGTCCCACTGTTTGCAGTAGTGCCGGAAAAGCCTGAGGGATTTTTGCCCTTGCTGTGCATTGGAGCGTGTGTCGGTGATGGGGGGGCGTGCGAGACGTGGGCTGTCCCCACCTCTGTCTGCTTCCTTCCTTGTGGCTTCAGAAGTTGTGCTCCAACTCCAGAGAAGAGGCTCTGAGCAACCTCCTCTAGTTGACAATGTCCCCGTTTACTGCAGGGGGGTTGGACTAGATGACCTTTGGAGGTTCCTTCCAACCCAGGGCATTCTGTGATCCGAGTCCATGCGGTATCTTGCAGCATGTGCAAGATAAGTGACCAGTGCAGAAGAACTGAAGAAAGAACCCTCTGGAAGTGTATCCACTCCTTTCTGGGGTCACATCAGTCTCTCCAGGGGTCCTTCCCTACCAGCTCCCCAGTGCATTTCAGGTGAATCTGATGATCTTAGCTTCTATTGCTATTTAATTGCTCATCTGTATCAGCAGTGTACTTTGATTTAAGCCATATCAGTCTAACCACAAACCCAAACCAACGATCATTCAAATCCTTTATGTATTTGGCAGGGAAAAGCAAGTCCCCACCTCTTACCCATTCTGCATACATATAATTTTTCTGCAACCTTCATCAGCACCAGAAGTTCAATAGCGGAGACCAATGTTTGTGTCAGTAAATCCAGTGTGGAGACCTGCCCTTTTCCTGAATGTTCAAATAAGCTGCCACATCAGTGTTTCTCCTTCAGAAGACAGTGACAAGGGTCATAATTTTATTCTTTATCTCCCAGTTCAGCTGCTCCTGAATGCTGAAGAAAGGGAGGAGACAGCATACCGGGGAAGCTCGGTGGTGGCGAGGACAACCTTCATCCTGTTCGTCAGGGCGTCATGGCAGGATGAAGAGGAGCAAGAAGCACAGCTGAGCATCTGTTGCCTTGCAGCCCTGGCTGGCCAGTGCTGTGGGCAGCGAGGTGGTGCTGCTGATGGTGCTGGGAGGCAGATGGTGGGGGTGTTAGCCCTGCCCACCCCTCCAGCTACCTGGCACGAAGCCGAAGGACCGAATTGCCATGTCAGGTAGGAAACGTTTGGCCTGGTCAAAACCAGGTCTGATTTCTGAAGGTGAGAAAGGTTAAAATCGAGTTTAAATGTCTCAAACTTCCCTCAGGACTGTTTGGTGAAAAGGACAGGGGGTTTCATTCTGTTGCTTTCCACTCGCCCCTCATTTACATGCCTAAAAAGATTCAGCTGCCGTAGCCCCGACAAGCACTAAAAAGCCCTTGTTAAGGTCGCAGATATCAGAGGAGTGTCTCTCGTACAGCAGCTTGTGTATCAGGGCCACCATCGCTGGGAAGGGGGGCTGATGTCAGAACTTGTTTGCTACAGACAGGATTGTGATCCTGATGTCCTGGCCCGGCCGAGCCGGAGCTTTTCTCACCTCTCCTCCTAAGGAGAGCTGGGCGATGCCCCTCCAGCCAAGCGCAAGGAAACCTCCAAACACGCGTGACCTTTAAATTCAGGCTGAAGCTGAAAGATCCGCTGCTAACTAAAGAATCTGGGGTTGCTTTCATGTGTCTGAGCAGCCAGGGAATAGATGTAACTTAACATGCAAATGCAGGGCTTCCTGCAGAACGGCACCGCTTTTCAAGATCCCTCGTTTCACGCTGTTACCCGCTCCGTGTCCTGCTGTTCCTAAGAAAAGAACCTCTCTGAGGAAAAGTTTCCCACAGACTGAAATCTGACTGATGTGGTAAAAAAAACCCCAACCAACTCAACAACTTGTGTTTCATTTCTAAAATGTGTGGTGTCCATCCCCGACCTGGCCATCAGCATCATCTCTGCTGCCGGTGTTTAGAAACCTGCCCCCCGCTCCCTCACTTTCCTGTGTATGTACTTTTGACAGTTGTCCTTGTCTATTTAAGCAAGTAGATGCTGAAGTTGTGAGCTGGGAGTCCCGTCCTGCTGTGGGTGTGCAGAGAAACGTTTTCTGCCTATGAACAGCACCTTTTCATCACAGAGTGGCTTGAGTTGGAAGGGACCTTAAAGATCATCCAGTTCCAACCCCCTTGCCATGGGCAGGGACACCTCCCACTAGAGCAGGTTGCTCAGAGCCCCAGCCAGCCTGGGCTGAACACTTCCAAGGAAGTTAGTTTCATAACTGAGGTGGGAAGGTCTGGAAAAGCAGGACCAGGTCTGTAGCATCAGCATTTATCTCAACGTTAAGAGGTGTAGATGCTGCAGACCTCACACTGTTCCCATTTTCTTCAGCATGTAAGCAGATGCATTCCTGAGATCAGGCTGTTTGGATGTCGGCCACCAAACCTGCAAGAGAATCAGAGAAAGACAAATGCATGTGCAAATTTAAGCATTGAACTAGGAGTTATCAAGCTTTTATTCACTTGGACTATTTGGATCAATGGTTGGTCTTTTGTGGCATTCAAATATGGAATGAATTGATTTCTGCTTCATGAAAGGAACAGGGTTTTTTCCCTGTCTTTAAAATACCTTGAAGAGAAAGCAACAGTAATAATGAGAGGATTAGGAAGTGTGTTTGCTGAGAGTGTTGCTGCAGCTATGATTTGTCCAGAGCCATGCGAGATCTTCTCAAGTATGAAAAGCACCAAGCTTTTCACTGCTCTTCTTATTTAATTGTATTCCTGTAGCGTTCAAAGGACTCAGCCAGCACAAGGAGCTATTGTGCTTGGAGCTGTGCAAACACTCAAGAGACGGAATCGTCTCGAAAAAATTCCGAGTTTGAAGTTACAAGATGAGTAAAACATGGCCACTCAGGCAGCTCAGCTATACCTGCTGGTAGGCATTTAGGGGGGGTCATAGCAAGACCTATTTGTGGCCTTCCAGTATCTGAAGGGGGCTACAAGAAAGCTGGGGAGGGGCTTGTTAGGCTGTGGGGCAGTGACAGGACTGGAGGGAATGGATTAAAACTAGAGATGGGTCGATTCAGGTTAGACAGTAGGAAGAATTTCTTCCCCAGGAGGGTGGTGAGACACTGGCACAGGTTGCCCAGAGAGGTG
>WTSP01022338.1:132903-147790 GCA_025331215.1 Actenoides lindsayi | reverse complement strand
GCTCGCTGCGGGGCTGCCGGCCTCTTGGAGAAGAAAGAAGTCACTGCCAGGCTTCCTGTAGCGGGGTTTATATGTGTGTGTGTGTATGTATATATATATATATATATATATATATATATATACACATCTTCTCTTTCAAGGGTTCAGCAGTAAGCCTATTGCAACACCCACCGCCTGTAAGGCAGGCGGCACTGACACCATCGCCGAGTTAACTGTAGATGTCAGACTGTGCTTGCTTGCACTGCTGTGATGTCAGATTCGCAGTAACGCGCAGAAATGGTGAAGTTGGTGCGGGCCGAGCGTGATGGAGAAGGCACAGACCCAGCTGGCGTGGACAGATTTGCTGGAGCCTCTTGCATTCCTGGTGCAGGGCCTGCTGTGTAGGTAGTGCTCAGTGCAGGCAGATTGTCCGGGCACTGGGATGATTGTTGCAGGTTCATGGGTGACTGTGGGCTCGGAGGAGCAGAGACGCTTAGCTTGCTTTCCCTTAGAAAGGTGTTCAGGTATGTGTGTTGGTTGGAGAGTCATTTGCTGATGCCTCTGTCATCTGCAACTTGTGCGATGAGGCTGCCACCATGGGTAGCAGTCAAGAGGATGGATTCTGTGGCGTGCTGTAGAAAGCCAGCTGAGATCATTGGGCAATTTTGTACTATCCCTCGATGCCGCCTCTTGATTTTGCCTGAACCGACTGTGGACCGGTCAGCTAAAAGAGAGATGCTGAAACACGTTCCTCGCCTCACTCACTTTCCAGTTCACCTTCCCCGTGCCCTGGTTGGTTGATTTCAATGGAAGAATTCTGGCCCGAAGAAATTAATGCGGTTTGGGTTTGCTTTTCTAACTTAGCTGGTTGATAATAGCGGTAAGGCGACGTGTTTCTGAAGATCCCCCATGTGAGGGGGCTGGAAGTATTTGCCCTTGGCAATTGGTCCAAACGGAGCTCACCGATACTGCTTGATGTTCTTTAACCTTCTATTATCGTAAGCGTCGCATGATGAAGCAGCGTGATTTGTTTAAGGCTTTGTGGTGATGCAATGCAATAATAACTATAAATCTCCTCGTTGTCTGAAGTACCTTTAAATACCGCTCCGTCTCGGGAGGTGCTCCGTGTGTGTCCGTTTCCAAGAGGCCCAGGCAGGGATGAGCAGGGTTTGATATTAATCGCGCTCGTTTTCGGGTGGGAGGGCAGCAGCACTTTGGCACCAGGACTTGAAGTTGTGATTTACGGGCGTGACGTCGCGCGGCCGATAAGCTTCTATGGGATCTGCCACGTAAACGGTGGCCTCTGTTTATGTACGTGCAATTACTTGTTTTGCAAATCCGTGCCGTGGAGTTTGCATAATAGCCTGGGCGGCTGGAGCAGCGAAGGAGATCCAGCAGAATGCGCTTTAATTGCGCAATGTTGTTCCGCGCTTGAAAACGCTCCTCTTGACCTCGCGCTCAGCAGCCTCGGCCAGGTGTGAAGTTGCTCCCTTGGATGTGTCTTGTACCTTGGCTGCGAAGGCAGCGGCCCGGTGCTGTTGTTTTCTCCTCTCCCCTTTATCTGTCCCCTTTTGTTTTGGAAAAGAAGTGGGGTGCTGAAAGGAGGGATTTCAACTAAGGCACGCTGGAGAGAGCGGCGTGGTTATTTAAGGCTGCTGGAGTTTGTTATGCAATTGGATTAGGAAAGGTTGAAATGATATTCAGCTCTGGGTAAACAAATGATATCTATCCATCTATCTGTCTATATAACATCATGGATTAGGGCGATGTGCTGCAGTTTGTGTACTGCAAATATTGGACACAACCACAACGAGTGGACACGGCAATGTAGGAAATAGGCTTTTAGTAAACTTTTTGGCTTTATGATATGCTTACCATTGATTGTCTGTACTCCAGGAGCTTCTGCGGTGCGTTAGGTGCTGCCGCAAGCACAGGCAGACTTACTTTCAGCTTTGTTTAGTTGTCAAGCAAAGGCCTTGGCAAATGTCTTTGTGTGCAGCCCAGTTGTGCTTGGGGTGCTGCTGCATGGGCTTGGTGTTAATTGCAGAGCGAGAGTTGGGTCTAAGAAGGCGACCAGTGCTCAACTGGAAGCTCTTTATATTAAGAAGCCCCACGTAA
Organism: Actenoides lindsayi; assembly: GCA_025331215.1. Lineage (NCBI taxonomy): Eukaryota > Metazoa > Chordata > Aves > Coraciiformes > Alcedinidae > Actenoides > Actenoides lindsayi. The sequence continues at coordinate 145,693 of WTSP01022338.1, read as the reverse complement.
TTCCAGACACGTTTGCTGAAGCTGGCAGCCCCTCAACCGGTCCATTATTAGTTGGCTACTTTTGTTGTCGTGGAAGCAGCGTCGCTGCAGGGAAGAGGTTTTTTTTAAGGCTCGTCTCCCCAGATCTGCTCAGAGAGGAGGCGGTGACGTGCGTGCCGCGCGGCAAAGGTCGCTGCAGGAGTGGTCGGTGCCGGCATCGCTGGTGTGTCAGAGGTGAGACCCTGCCGGGAGAGCCAGGGGACGATGAGGGACAGGGAAAGGTGGCAGAGCTCTTCCAAACTTCCTCTCGCTTGGGGAAGGGTGAGGTGCCTTCAAGGATGCTGCTCTTCCATCCTTCAGCAGAAGATGATGGAACAGGGCTGTGTTTTGGATACACAGTCAAAAAATACTCCGTAAAGTTGTTTTGTTTTGGTTTTTTTTTAATTATTACTTACTACCTTGCTGACTGTGTTTAATTCTATATAAAGCAGGCAGCTAATTACAAAGGGATTTCACAGGCCCTTGCAAATATCTATCACTGTGCTACTGGCTGTGTTACATACTTGTGACTAAAGGTACCCAAGCAGATTTTGGGCATCCTGGAATCTAAAGAGGTACTTCTGGGAATAGGGAATGTTGTTGCGGCCGTATTATTGTAGGATGTGCAGAGAGAAGGCTGTGTGGAGTGTGATATGCAATCAATAATTTTAAGGCTGTTTCTTTTACTGGTGCTAGTCTGCTTCATCTCCAATTTATTAACAAGTTGATATCTTGTCATCTTCAATTCAGTGAACTTAATAAGAGCAGTTCTTCTTGGGCAGACTAGAGAACTGTTTAGCTTTATGTTGCTTTATGCCAAGGAGTCACTTCAGCGGTGTGGTTTGAAGTTCTTACCAAAGCAAATCTTTGCAAGGTATCCACTGTAACATTTTAGGGGATGTGGAAGGATGCAGGGAGCAGAACTTAAAGATTGTATTAAGGAGCTTGAAGTTAAGAAAGGGAGATCCCAGTAAGTGCAATAAAAACAATGATTCGGTCCCTGAATCATTCTTCAAGTTAGCTTTCAACACGCCATCCTGGACCATTTCAGGTATGGGTGGGTGTTAAAAAGTTGTGGCTTAAATTCCCCTTTGCCTTCATGTGCAAGGAGGTGGGATTTTTGACTGAGTTGTCCTACAGTATTTGCTTTTGTACTGGTGGTCCAGCAGTCTGGGTGACTGGGGCCACCTGGGTTACAGAGTTCGTTGCACTAGGCTTTGGTACTGCTGGTAACAGCAGTTACATTTGATATATTAAAAGAAGCCCTTCAAAGGTTGGTAATTTATTTATTATTATGTCTGAAAATGCAGCTCCTGAAATAGGACTGATAAAAATGGGAATTTTTTTTCACATTTTTAAAGCAAACAGAGAATTGTCATCGTGTCATTTCTACTGTTATTCCACCCTTAAAGCCTGTAAAGTTATGATTAAAGTGGGTGGAATTTCAGTTTACTGGTTTATGGGTGGGGTAATAGTAGAGAGTGACCAGACAAACATTTTCTTTTTGTTTTAAAAATAGAGACACTTACATAATGATGCTATACACATGCATATGGATAAGATCTCTGCAACACAGAATTAGTCCAACAGCATCTTTTACCTGTGTGTCTGCTGTCACTTGCTCTAAAGGAAGGTAATTCTGGAGTTGAAGAGATGCCAGTGCCAAGTGATTTAACTCAGATATTGGTCCTGCCCCTTTAGGCAAGGATCTGGGTTAAACATTTGGAAAGGTAGATTTTTAAACCATTACAAGCTCTTAATTTGTTACCTGAATCAGGGAAAAAGAGGCTGAGAGAGTTGAGGTTGCTCAGCCTGGAGAAGAGAAGGCTCCAGGTAGACCTTTGTGCAGCCTTTTGGTATCTGAAGGGGTCCTACAAGAAAGCTGGGGAGGGAGTTTTTACAAGGGCTTGTAGTGACAGGATGAGGGGTAATGGCTTCAAACTGGAAGAGGGGAGATTTAGATTAGAAATTAGGAAGAAGCTCTTCACTGTGAGGGTGCTGAGACACTGGCCCAGGTTGCCCAGGGAAGCTGTGGATGCCCCAGCACTGGATGTGTTCAAGACCAGGTTGGATGGGGCTCTGAGCAACCTGCTCTAGTGGGAGGTGTCCCTGCCCATGGCAGGGGGGTTGGAACTGGATGATCTTTAAGGTCCCTTCCAACCCAACCCATCCCATTCTGTGATTCTATGCTCCTTTCTCTTGTGTGGAGCACTGTCTGTGTTTTGAGTTGTTTGCAGTGATTCATCTCTTAATGTGTGGTGTGTGCTTAGGAAAACGGGCCCCATTTTCAAAAGGGGAGTGCTATTGCTAATGAAAAAAAAACCCCAAACCAGTGAACATGTCTGAAGGCATCAGGATTGCATCAGAGTCCTTCCTTTTACTATGGAAGTTTGGTTGGTTTTTTTTGGTTTTTACTCGGTTTGTTGTTCTTCTGTCTGTGTATCTCTAACAGAAAGTCACAGACTTTATCCATCAAGTTTGGAAAAAGATCAAAAGCAAGCTCCCTTGCAAATATGTATTTAATAGGGAAAAAATTCCAGGATCTATATATACAGGTGGGCTGGTTCCCAGAAGTGTGTGTTAGGCATTGAGGCTGTAACTGCGTCGTTGCTACTCAAAATCCTAGCCCTGAGCATATCTATAAATACCATAACCTCACCCCTTTGACTCCATGCGACGATACCGTAGCTGGAATCCTTTCATACACCAGGACATAAAAAGGACCTTGGTGAACTTGTGCTTTTATAACAAACAAGGAAAAGTTTATCCAAGTTGCCCCGCAGAGGAGTTTATCCACACAAAGACGGCCCTTTACTCGGGGAAGGGGAGGGCCTTACCTTTCAGGCTTTCCTCCGAAGCGTTTTTCTCTCATCCCGTGTTTTTATTAATAAAGGCCAAACAACTGTAATGTGATTACGCGGGTCTGGCAGATGGAGCGCTGCGTGTTGGGAGCCCTGGCTAGGTGGGTTTGCGGAGCCTGTGCGATTGAGGGTATCGAGCAGGGAGGTCGTTGCAGCAGGAAGACCCAGAGGAAGGACCAAGCTGCTCTCCTCACCTTTCTTAGGACAGCAGCAGCGTTTTCAGCCAGCTTTGCAGGTTTCCGGGTGACGTGCTGGGGTTGGTTGCGCTGTTCCTGGGGACACGGGCTTGCCGGAGTTCGCCTTTCTGTTTGGAGAGTGCCTTTTAAATTGCCGTGCCACAGAGCTGTGAATATGGGGTGTTTGCACATCTCCTCTAGACGGCTGCGAGGGGAGAATCGGGCTGGTGAAACCAAAGAAACGCTGCGGTTTTAAGGGCTGGTATCAGGCTGTAAGCTTAACTTCAGTTTCAGCTTGGAGGGATGACTAAGATGTTTCTCTCTTCTGACAATACCCAGTTTGGATCCTGCTGCTTAATTTTACCCACAGGCCTGCTCACCTCGGCCGTGTCCGAAAGGGAGCGCGGCTGATGCGCGGTAAAGGTACCGATGCAACGTGCAGGAATTTTTTCGTTACAGATGGATTTACAGAGTCCTCCGTCCCTAGGAAGCCGCCTTCAGCAGCAGGGCGTAAGATGAAGTGGGATGTTTAAAGCTGTGGTTTAGGGCTGCTGGCCGTGGTCAGCCACGTGACAGGGAAGGACAGGGTACCGCTCCTTTTCTGCCGCTTGCGCTCGTTCCGTGCGCACGGTAGCTGTGGTCTGGTGGATGCCCAGAGGCTCAGCTTTCTCTTCTGAAGCTTTAGTTTTGCAGGAAATCTGCAAGAGCAGAACCGAAGCTGCTGAATAAGCCGGACTGCATCCAGGGAAGCAGATCTGGTGGCTCTTCCCTTTGCCCACCAGACAAATGCACAAGGAGAAACTCATAGGAGTACTTCAAGGGCTCGTTTTGTTAGTGGCTGAAAGAAAAGCCAACCAGGATTTTCTAATACCCTCTCTGTTATTTTTACCACTCGGAGTTCTTACGGGCATAGTTGTTTTTTTCTTCTGATTTATTTTTTAAATTACTACCTAGCTTTCAGGTGTGGGAGCCTGTAATTTATGTGTCTGGCCAGTGCTACTGAAATGAAAATCAAAACCTCTCCCCGAACAAGATAATTTCTGTTGGTTTTCCTCTGTTAAAAAAACCCAACAAACTAAAGAAAAGAAGGAAGCTGTATGTGATCTGCTTTGGTCGTATCAGATAAGGGATGAGATTAGAAAGTCTTGATGCTTGTGGGAGGAGGGGAGCCCTTCTTTCTTTTGTCTCAAACGTTGCAGCCGAGGATACTAATTAACCACCAAACGAGTTGGGTTTGGGGGAGTTTGCCTTTGCTGTCGCAGGGAGAATGTTTTGTTTGGAATAGCTGCGGGAATTGCAGCCGCAGGCCTTCAGATGGAGAGGAATCAGCCCCTGGCTGCCCCGAATCTTCCTCTTTCAGTGGACAGAAATACACCAGGAAAGCTTTTGAAAGGGCAGCAGCCAGTCTGCACGTTCTGGAGCAGATTGCGTACCGGAGACGGCGGCACAGCCCCGAGCGAGGAGTGACTGTCATCCCCAACGCCAAACCGGCCAGGCTCCATCAGCGCGACGGGCCGGCGGAGAGCGACGCGACGGTGACGGGCAGAGCGGGCTGATTGGCAGCTCGGAATATCGGGTTGGTTTGTCGTTCTTCCCCGGCAACGGGAGCTGACGCTGAGGTGGATTTTCCTATAGCCAGCGTTCTTCATCTTTGGCACGTTGGCAAGAGTGAGACCATTTCCTTAAAAAAAAAAAAAAAAAAAATTAAAAAAATACTGAAATAAGAGGCCTCGGGCTTAGTAACAGCATTTAGGAGAATAATAAACGCTCAGCTTTGTGAAGATATGTTTAGTTGTGCATTTATTTGGGGGTTTTTAAAAGCATAATGGAAAATTCACGCGCTTGGCTCTTCACTGAGTTGCAGTGGGATTCAGGGGACCTAATTTCCCTAAGGCTATGAAAATGCCAGGCTTTGTGATGTCATTTTTATTTGTCTTTATACTTCTGTGCTCGTCTCCGAGCCTTTTTTCATCCACGGCAAATGCTTTGGCACCGCAACAGAAATAGTCTAAAAGCCAATGATTTGGGGGGGGGGAAAAAGCTGGAGCTTCTTAGCTGTGTGGTAACTGGATGAAGTAGGATTAATCTGTCATTAGGGCAGGAATTTGTGAGAGAAGCCCGGTTGAAGGACTGGCGAGAGGAGGAGTTCATGAAGTCAGAGTCACTTCTTCAGCCAAAGGGGGATCAGGTTGACACGTTTGACAGGGGTTTTTGCCTGGCCTCTCCCAGAGACTCCAGGTCACTGTCGGGTTCTTCCTCCGCAGTCGCTCGGCACTCTGCGAGTCCGTGCCTTAAAACAAGGACTCTGGAAGGGAGCAGCTTTCCAGAAGGTCAGTGGAAACCGAATGCTACAATTTAAAGAGGTTTGAGAGTTACCTGCGACACGAATACCAGTGCTGACGCCTGCTTCCCAGTTATTAATTTCTGTACAGCGTGCTGCTGGCCATTAAGATGGGTCGTCCATGCAGAGCGGTTCCACGAAATGCAAATTACCACCTTCTCTGTGGGTCAGGAAACATCGCATACTTGGCGTAACTCTTGTAGTTAAATCGACTCCTTTGTTAAGCAAATAATTCGAGCGCCGGTTCCTCTTAGTGTCAAAAACACACAGGAATTCTCGCTGAGTGGAAAGCAAGCGTTTCGGCTTTGAAGGATGACTGCAGGATTTGGCTTGAAAAGCTATTTTTGGGCCCCGGGCACAGCCCAAAGCTGGGGGACGTACGCGGCTCCGTTGCTGGAATGGCGTCAGGATGGAGGATGACTCAGTCGCCCCTGCAGCTTCCTCGCTGCTCCCGAAAGGTGGTGATTTATCGCCTCTCTGTGTCAGCAGTAAACAGCCGTCCGCCCGGCGCTGATTCAGCCGCCCCGAAAGCGGTAGTTAAGGATGTGCGCGCCCCGGCTGTGCCCGCCCGGTCCCTCCCAGATCCCTTCCCACCCATCAGCTGCGGAGGGTGTAAACAAACACCCAGCCTTTCCTCCCCTCTCCTTTGACTGCTGGCCAGGTTGGCCCCTGGGAGGCTGCGAGCGGAGACCCTGTCCTCGCGGATAGACGCACGGTGCTCGCCCGCGCCGAGGCTTGGACGGCGTTCCTGTTGAGTCAGGGAAGATGGGCTGAGCAAAGCTGGTGGGGTTCGGTCTTCTGAGGGTGAAGCAATAGCAAAATGCGGCCGAATCAGCACGTCGTGCTGGTGCTGCTGGGTGAAAAATTGGTCCAAACCCTTTCAGGCCCTGCCCTGGCCTTCCTTTGTAGGCAGAACAGGTTGGGCAGCAGCGTGGGGCCGGAGGAGACTACAGGGAAGGAGGTGAAGTTCGCCGAGACTGCTCATTAAGCAAGACAGTCCAAAGGATTCTTGTTTTTCTGAAGTTTCTGTTGGCTTGCAGTACACAAGGAGGAATTTCTTTGCTCCTGTTATGACTGCAGAGGGTAAAGCAAGTAGCTGTTTTACTGCTGGCTTTCCCTTCCTGCCTACTCTCCAAAAGAAACTCCAAGGTACAAAGAAGCCACCAGTCCAAAGACTGGATTTTGAGATAAAACAGTCTAGTTCAGAGCAATCCTACCAGTGGCAAAGGATTGTGATAGAAAGTGGCAATTCCTGCCCTCTTCTCTTCCAGCCTGCCTTCCCAAGAGCTCCTGCTATCCTGGGAAAGCACATCAAGAACTCACTTGCTGTTTTTTGCTGTCACAGCCCTTATCTTTTTTAGTGGCGGGTAAACCCCAGGTTAATTGTTGTGTCCTTGTATTATTTTTTTTGCCTTAAACCAAATACAGAAGAAACAACTCTCTTTTCTGGGGCGTTTTTGCATCAGCATATGCTTTGAAGAGGCACAGAAGAGGCTGTTGTTGGCCATAATCAGCATTAGCTGCTTCCCGAGACATGGTCTCTCACAAGCAGGAGGTGAGTTTTTAATGCAGTGCTTGTGAGAGGCAGAGGTGGGACAGAAGATCCCAGGTGCATTAACCATGCCAAGGAAACTATCCCCAAAAATACCTGCTGTGGATTTTCTGAGCAGATGAGATCAGCTCCACTTTTGATCTTGGTCGTGACTGAATATTCTCAGGTATAAAAGGCCCAAGTAAGACTGGAGGTGGCCCTGAAGCTGAGTTGATCTCCCTTTGATGGTTGCTACCTGGTAAATTGCACTGTCCTGTTTGCTGATGAATTCTCTTAATGAGTAAATTGGTGACCTCTGTGCTTTTCCAGGTGTTTCATTTCCCGTTCCTCTCTTCCCTACCTATAATTTTCTATTCTTTACCTGCTGCCGTGTGCATGTGCCATGTCTTGCTTTACCTGGAGCATGTGAGCTTCACAGTCTACTGTTTCTGTTCCAGGAAAATCAGACTCCATGAGTTAGGCTCAGTATCCGTGAGGTCTCTTCCAAGTGCAAAGTGAGCTGAGGTGCTGTCTGGTGGAATGGTGACTGGGTCTTGATGTCAAAGGAAAAAAGCCTTGGAGGAGATGCAGGGACCTTCTGTATCATCAGACTTCACAACTGGTTTAGTATCTCCATTTGAATGTCAAAGAAGAGCCAGAAAACAGGGGAGTGACTTTGCCCTTAAGCCTTTTGCCTTGGTGGCGGGGGTTGCAAGGTGGATTATCAGTCTCTAATTCATGGTTCCTATCTGGTCATTAGCCAGCACGTCTAGTAGGTTCAGACGTTTGGTTTAATCACCAGAGGTACTCCAGGACTTTAAACTGATGGAAATAGCAGTGCTATAATAATATTAAGGTGCTGTGTTCATTGGACTTACCTGGAAGTTTAGGAGTATGCCTTTGGTGCTGAGTGCAGCTGCCGTTGCCATTCCCCTGGTTTTTATCCCTTTGCTGCTTTGTTATAGATCTGTACCAGAAAGGCTTGGGTGAGATGATGCCTGCAAGGGAAGTTTTAGAGAATGGTTGGAAGAAGTATCAAGAAGAACAAGCATGCACCAGAAAATCAGCTTCAAAGCATGCGGAGAGGAGATAAATAGGGAAATGATTCCAGATATTGCTGGACCAGGAGGAAAATGGTGTGGTGTGCTGAATGGTGCCCAGGGTGGGAGCTGGGAGGCTGCAGCTCTCTTGGCTGAGAGGCTGTGGAGCTGTGGCAACTGGAGTCACCCCTTTATGCTCTTTGCATCTGTGCCCATGTCTTTGTGGGCACGCAGTGTGGTAGGACTCTCATCTTCTTCTGTGCCTTGTTTTCAGAAGAGTAGAAACAGGTCTCTTTTCTCAGATTTGTAATTTTTATTTTATTTTTTAATAGAGTGAAATCTGGATTATTTTTCTAAACCCCTTGATCAGCTTCAACCTCAGTGGCTTAATTCTGTTCTCATAACAGTTTTGTTTTCCAAATACTATTTTTAAGTTCATAGTTACGAAGAAGAGTATTTCCTGTCGCTGTCTATGGCAACTACTAGTGCTCCCAGTTCAGTCCTGGGGCTGGGGTGTCCCCTGCTATTTCCCAGTGCCTTTTGTAGCTGTTCTCTCACTGCTTCTGCAGAGTGAAGACAGTGCTGACTGATTGCAGATTTATATTCCTAATAACTATAAACAAGCAATTCTGACTCATTGGTCATGGAAGACAGAAGTACAATCAAATATTGTGGCTCTGTTAATTTGTTTACATATAGGGAAATTATGTAAATACCAGTGCAGATTAGGTTTAGCCCCTGTGTGCGCTTGCATTCAATACCCTGAGGCCAAAACTGGGTACTACTGAAGTCATGGAGAATTTCATTGTGGAGCTTAGTAAATCTAGGGTTTGACTTCTGCATGTTTAGAGGCACAGTGGTTTTTAACGATGCTAAATGCCATAGAAGAAGGATTCTTGCGGAGTTACATTATCAGTAAAGCCATAATCGGGGAGGTGTGAAAGGACAGAGTGAGCTGAAAACACGTCTTTCTGGCTCTCTGATTTCCCTGTTTAGAAGGTGTACAGATCCCCTGCCCATCTGGCTCTTGGTTGTCCCCCAGCCTCAACTCCCTGCCGTGCCCCATCCCTTCCTACAGCCCCCAGCTACCTCATACAGACTGGAGCCTGCAGGCACCCTGGGTTTAACGTGGACTAACAGTGAATATTGAAAACGAAGTTCAGAATAATGGCTGGCCACCGTGATGCCTAGCAAAGGAGGTGTTGCATGGGCTGGCTCTTAGCACCACTGGGCAGGTGAGCTTGGGTAGCTCTTTAAGTTTTGGGGTGGGAACAGAGCCTAGGGCGTGTTGTTTCTAGGTCGTAACCCTCAAGAGCTGGCATTGGTAAGCAGAGAAGGGCTATGGAGAGTGGGGATGGTATGTCTGTTCATAAAGGTACTAAAAAATGAAGGTGACATGGGTAGAGGACTGGAGATGTGAAGAGCAAAAAGGCTGATGGCACGAGGCTGGAAATGTGAGCTGGAGCAAATGAGGCACGGACTAACGAAACCCAAAGGCAGTTGCTGTTGAAAAGGAAATTGTGTAAGGGCACACGCGTGCTTTCTATTGCTATCGCGAGGTGTGTGTCTGAGGGTCTTGTGCGTCCTTCTCCTGTTCCCCTTGTCAAAACAATGAGGACAGAGCCTGTTCTCTGTCAGCGAGCTGGAACCAGGGATGCTGGTGCCACATCCTAAAGCTGGTTCTTGGGCTGGTCACCTCTCGATGCCAGTGCCACCCCAAGTTCTGTTGGGAGGCACTGAGTAGGGCCTGGCTCGTTGTGCACCCTTCTCTTTTAATGGCTGGGATAGAGTTGGGCTGGATTCAACCAGGAGATCACCAGTTGAATCTTGCTAAGCACCATCAATAACTCTGGGTGAGAGAGAAGACGAAGGAAAGAATCTGATCTCTGGTTACAGTTTTTCTACAACTCTGAAATATTAAAGACCAGTCAGAAAGGTTGTAAGTATTCCAGGTGTGATTTTGCTTAATGCGCTTCAATAATTCTTCCCGTTGCCTTTTCCAGGTGGAAACGTTGATATTCCACCAGTATTTTCAGCAGTATTTCTTCTGATCTCTGGCTGCACCCCATGTTTGTTCCCTCACCCTTCTCTCTTGCTACCACAGACCACTTAGATAGCTGGTGTAATGGCAGAATAATCACCACTGGTGCAGTTCCCTGATTCTCAGCAGCGCTGGTTTGTACTCTGGTATTTGAAATGGCAAGGCAGAGGAGTAAATGAGTGTGCCACAGACAAAACAACAAGAAAAAAGAAATTGTATTCGATGACAATCCATTTCACTGTGGTGCCTTAGCTATAACTCATTGGGAGAATGGCTTTGGGGGAGAACTAAGGGTAAGGGTGAAGTTTTGTGAAGGAGCCTGCACTAGTTGGACCTGGGATGGTGCTCGATGGAAGGAATCGTAGGCTGGTTGTGGCCCTGGCACACTGTTGGGAAAGAACAGGCAGCGACTGACCATGCCAGTAACACTACCTGTGGGAGTGCCTCGACTCTCAGGATTCCAGTAGCTTTTACTGGTTAATGGTCCTGCTTAACGTGCCTGCTTTGGAGGATCGAGGTTTGGTTGTATTTCTGTTTTCTGTCCGCCACCCTCCCTGCCTTGCGTTGCGCAGCAGACCTGCAGAGCCCAAAGCAGCAGGAATTTCTGCAGAGTTTTCGTGTTGACACTTGTGTTGGCACACAGTGTGTTTGACAGGAGAAGTACTGGCAGGACACCAAAGAACAGGAGCTGTCTTGTAGGCCAGCAGATGTAATGGAGGTGAGGCACTGTGCCTGCTGCAGCAGGGCCTCGTGTCCAAGACTAAGTGCTTCAGTGCTGGTTTTGAGTGGGGAAGGTCACGTGTGTAGTATCTGCAAAGTCCTAGGCAACGTAAAGTTGCCTCATGGGTGTCGTCTGTATTGGCTTAACATTTTAAAGAGGTTCTAAATATATGAAATGCTAAAAGCTTAAACTTAAAAGCCCCACGCCTTCAAAGAAGTTCCGTCATTAACTTGTCAGTTGAAACGGTTTTATTATGGAGCTTCCTCTTGCCAGCACTAATACCCATTTCCCATTTTGGTTTGCTTTTCTTAAACTTCCCCTCACCATGTCACTAATTGGGTTGTGTCAGCGCAAGGAAGCTCTGGAGGAGATCAGGTGTACTGCAATCCAGCTTTGGAGTCCTCAGCACAAGAAGGACGTGGACCTGTTGGAGAAGGGCCAGAAGAGGCCCCAGCAATGCTGGGAGGGCTGGAACCCCTCTGCTGGGAGGCCAGGCTGGGAGAGCTGGGAGGGGTTCAGTCTGGAGAGAAGAAGGCTCTGAAGAGACTTTCTGGCAACCCTTCAGTATCTGAAGGGGACCTACAAGAAATCTGGGGAGGGATTTTTTTTACAAGGGCCTGTAGTGACAGGACGAGGGATAATGGCTTCAAACTGGAAGAGGGGAGATTTAGATTAGAAATCTGGAAGAAGTTCTTCACTGTGAGGGTGCTGAGACACTGGCCCAAGTTGCCCAGGGAAGCTGTGGATGCTCCATCACTGGATGTGTTCAAGACCAGGTTGGATGGGGCTTTGAGCAACCTGGTCTGGTTGGAGGTGTCCCTGCCCCTTGCAGGGGGGTTGGGACTGGATGATCTTTAAGGTCCCTTCCAACCCAAACCATTCTGTGGTTCTGTGACCTGACATAGTTGTTGAGGACAGTTCTGTGTTGTCAGCTCATCTTTAAAGTCTTGTTTAGGCTTTTGGGGTCTGCGTAGAATGGCTTAGGGGACCAGGATGTTCCACTGCAGGCTTCCTGGAGAAGGAATTGCCTCTGTTTCTGCACATCCCCTGCTGAGGTTATTGGATAACAACAGTTCTGGAAAGCAGAGGAATATAAGGGAAGTTTGCTGTCAAATTAAACAGAATATAAAAGGCCTGTCCCTGCCACGCAGGTAGGAGCACAGGGCTGGGAAGGCAGAGCCTTCTGCCTGTGCCATGCTGCTTCTCCTTTGGCTTCCTGCATGTGGAATGCTATAAAAACGTGAACTGAAACGGGATGAACGAGTGAAATCTCAGTGAAATTGCAAAGTATTTCCCCCATCCGTAAAAAGGAGCAACTGTTCCACTGAGTTATGAGGGGAGGTTGCCTGTCTTTCTCGCAGTGTTTTCTTATCTTCCTCTGAGAAGAGTGATAAAAGAAGTGCTGGTATATTTGCAGCCTCTGAGGTTATCGTCCGTTAAGGGACTGATTGTCTAATTGCAGCAGTGAGTTTTGAGCACTGTGTCCGTGAGTGCACTTGCTCCTTGCGTGTGGCTACTCAGTGGCTGTGCTGTCTAAATCCTTGCTGCTGGGAAAACTCTTTTTTTGTGTTTATGACACTTAAAATCTCTTGTTAACCAAATGAAATTGTTATGTCTCTCTTAAGTCAGTAGAACTGTGAGTTTACTTTTTGAGTTGCTTGCTTCTTTTATGGTTGCACTTTTTTTTTCCCCCCAAAGTCGCACTTTTCCTCATGTTTCCTGCCTCCTTGCTTTACACAACCAATCATTCTTTTAAATCCAAATATAACTTATAGTAAATGAACAATTATTCCGTTCTCTGGCAGATTCCTCCTTAGCTGAGGACAGCAGGTAATGACAGAAGTCATTAGCCAACAGCTCTTCAAGCATGAAGGGTTTGCAATGTCCAGCAACCTGAAATGCCTCTGTTTAAGATCATAGAATCATGGAGTGGTTTGTGTGGGAAGGGACATTTCAAGGCCATCTAGTCTGGCCCCCCCTGCAGTGAGCAGGGCCATCTGCAACTAGAGCAGGGTGCTCAGAGCCCTGGCCAACCTCACCTGCAATGGTGCCAGGGATGGG
>WTSP01022338.1:20129-36973 GCA_025331215.1 Actenoides lindsayi | reverse complement strand
TGGACGCAGTGCTCCAGGTGAGGTCTCACCAGAGTGGAGTAGAGGGGGAGAATCCCCTCCCTCGCCCTGCTGGCCACACTTCTCCTGATGCAGCCCAGGACACGCTTGGCCCTCTGGGCTGCAAGAGAACACTGATGGCTCATGGTGAGCTTCTCATCCACCAATACTCCCAAGTCCTTCCCTTCAGGGCTGCTCTCACGCCAGTCACTGCCCAAATAAAGAGCCCCTAGAAGCCCCTTGAGGTAAAAAAAGCAGCAGCTCTTTGGTTGCGTGACCTGGAACTGGTGCCCCTTTGGATGACTGTCCCCTTGTCCCTCTCTCTTGTGGAAATCAACCCAGTCCTTCCAGCCAATTTGTTGGGAATGGGAGAAGGTCCATCACCCGCTCGGGATTATTTTGGATCCCTTCTTTTTCGGAAAGAAGGGAGATGAGTGAATTTGCTGGCTCACCTCTTTAACTGGTGTGCTCACCCTGACGGGATCCCCTCTCCCGCTTGCCCCAGAGCAGCAGGACCTTCTTCTCCTTGGCTCTGCCCCGTGGGCCAAGAGGGTATTTGATGGGCTAGCAGCACTGAAGTGCTTCAGCGTTCCCACCCAGCCTTTATTATTGTTCTTCTGAGCTGTTTCTGGCTTGTTTAGTCCCCACGGAGGAGGGGAGGGGAGATGGCACAGCTTGAGCCCTAGACGTTTTATCTACGTGGGGAACATTTAGGCTGCACAGTTAATGATTCAACTTTAATAGGTATCTAGTCACTGCCCGTGGGTATCTAAGTGCCTTAGCCATCTGGTTCAGAGGTCCAAGGGAAGGATACGGTGTCATCGAAGGAGGTAGGGATGCTTAGCAAAGGAGATAATTATGCTGATTTACTGTAATTAATATCATTTCTGCAGAAGGAATAAAATTAAAATAGAAGCTCATCTGGAGCAGCAATAAGTGGGAGGGGTTCCAGTGCAGCATGCAGAGCACTGCCGGGGCTTGGTGCGTCCTCTCGGCTTTGTCGTCTCTCGTTTCGGTGTTTCCTACGTGTTCGTGAAGAAATCATAACACAAAATGTGCAGAACAGCTTTGAAAGCTATTTTTTTTTGGGGGGGGGGGGGGCAGTTTTTCTTCCCTCGTCCTTTGCGCGAAGCTCCTGTCCGCTCGAGCCAAGGCGATGGGAGAAATTCAGCAATAAGGAATTCAGATGCTAAAATCCTGGAGTTTTTTGTCTTTTCTTTTTTTTCTTCTAAGTTTTAACTGGGTTTTTTTTAATGGGAGTGACCCGCGCCGTGAAACGACGCTTCATTTTGGGGCTTCTGATGAGGCACGCTGGTGAAAGACCAGCTAACTAACACGACACCTCTTCTACAGCCTTCTGAGCTTTCTAAAATCCATCTTTACCCTTTATTTAATTTTTTTTTTTTCCCCTAATTGCTCTTTGTGTGTGTGCTGCAGGAAGTCAAGTTAATGTGAAACAGCCCCTGGACCAATAGTGTGATGATTTTTTTTTTTAGTCTCAGCATGTCAGGTACTGAATTTTAGGGATACCTTGAGAGCTTCGGGATGTTTGCTTCGTGGCCCCTTTGGGGGAGCTGTGAAGGGAAGAACCTAAGTCCTTCTGAAGCCTCTTTTCTTGCACCGCTGTCTCCAAAGGCTGGAGACCCATGGGGACCAGTGTCAAGGTGTCAAAGTCACAGGAGTGAACGGGTCAAGCAGGAGGCAGTTGGGTGAATAGTTCTCCATGGACATGACCCAGTCGGGTCAAGCAGGAGGCAGTTGGATGAATAGTTCTCCATGGACATGACCCAGTTGGGTCAAGCAGGAGGCAGTTGGGTGAATAGTTCACCGTGGACATGACCCAGTTGGGTCAAGCAGGAGGCAGTTGGGTGAATAGTTCACCGTGGACATGACCCAGTCGGGTCAAGCAGGAGGCAGTTGGGTGAATACTTCACCGTGGACATGACCCAGTCGGATCAAGCAGGAGGCAGTTGGGTGAATAGTTCTCCATGGACATGACCCGCTCTAAATTCCTCCGTCTCGGAGCACGGCAGGACCTGGTTTGGTGTTTGCACATCTGGGGCACGCGGGCAGAGGCTGCAACCCACTGATATGGGGGGGGACTTCCCTCTTCCACCCACCCTCGGTGGTGTTAGCCAACTGTGCTGTGCAGATTGGGGGGGGGGGGGTACATGAAACACCCCTCGTTGCCTTCTCTGGGGTGACGTGTCCTAAACGTGGCAGGTATGTTCTCAAACGTCAGCGGGTGATGAGCCCGAGGACGGAGTGCCTGGAGGGCTTCAGCTTCTGGTGCGTTTTACTCGTAGCTCTCTCGGTCGTTACCATCTCATCTGCCTTCTGTAAGTCAACCCTTTCCTGGTAGCCCACCCTGACACCAAAACCACCCTCACTGACTCGCTCCAGAAAGCCAAACAGATCAGATAGGGCCCCGAGGATGTTCTTGGAGGACTTCTCTCCTTCCTTCTCACCCCAACTTTCCTGGGCACATGAGGTGCCTTCTTAAGGTATTTTCCAAGATGTTGGTACCATGAGTGCGCATCCCTCTGCTCAAAGCCATCTGTTACTTGGCACCAGCTAAGCCAACTAACCAGAAAACAGTTTAAAACCATGATGAAGGTAATGCATAGATTTGGGTGGGGTTGGGTTTTTTTTGTTGTTGTTGTTTGTTTGTGATTTGGGGTTTTTTTTTTATTTTAAACATTAGAAAAACTCTACGCTCAGCATTCAGGAGGAGGTGCTCTTAACTGGAACCACCCAGCAGCTGCAGCTGGTGTGTTAGCAGTAGCTATGCATATTTCCCAAGATTTTTTTTTTTTCATGCACTTTATACAAGGAAGAAGAATATTTAATGCAGGAACTGTAATTTGTAGCGAGGGTCCCATCCCCTGGGTCTGCTCGGTGCTGCAAATCACTTTCTGTAGCCCCAGACCGTGGACAGGGCTGAGATTCTGGGTGTAGAAAATCATGGAATCATAGAACGGTGGGGGTTGGAAGGAACTTCTGGAGATCATCGAGTCCAACCCCAGGGCAGGCAAGGAACAGATCCAGGTGGGTCTGGAAAGTCTCCAGAGCAGGAGACTCCACAACCTCTCTGGGCAGCCTGGGCCAGGCTCTGTCACACTCACAGGGAAGAAGTTTTCCCTCATGTTGAGGTGGAACTTCCTGTGTTTCACCATTACCTCTCGTCCTATCCCAGGGCACCACTGAAAAGAGCCTGGTCCCTTCTACCTGACACCCACCCTGCAGATATTTGTAAACACTGATAACTGAAGTGCCTGTCCAGCCTGGCTCATCCCATGTAGGCACCCACCTCCATCAGCAGGGGGGTCCACGGTAATACGAATCCTCGGATGCAATCGGATCCAAGAATAATCTTCTTTGACCAGCATCTGAGATGTTTTCAGTGCTCGATTTGCCCTTTCATTAGGAAGTTACCCTAAATAACATTTTCAGTTGGTTTTTGCTTCCAGGCAGCTAGAGAAAGAAGAAAGAGGCTCCCTTCCTGCCAAATAGTAGTGCAAAAAATAAATGCTTATGGATGTATAAAGTGGGGAAATGCAAGTAAAATCTCATAGGTCAGCATTTCTCCCTTGTTCACCCTGATGCATCAAGACAGTTAATGGTAAATATTATTACCTGAGGCTGGCCCTCGTAACTGAGGGAGGTAAAAAGTGGTGGGCTGTCACACTGAGATTTTACATCTCATCTTTCATGCCATTTCTAACCGATGCATTTGGCTTCCTTCTTTTCAAATACAGTTATTTGAAAGAGTAGTTTATGATCTAAAAAGAAAATAGATACTTCATTTTTCCCCCCTAAATTATTGTAGCGGTGACTTATGTGGCTCCTGAAAGCGGTTCAGATGGCACGGTGGGGCTCCTGTGAGGAAAAGTGTCATCTTGGTATAAATCAGGAATATTATTTTATAAATATTTGAATAGCTGTAAACTACCATTATGGAGTAAAACATGATCACTCTCTGCAGAAACCTTTGGTGTTTCTGTCGGCTTTGATGTATTTTAGCAGCAAATCTGCAGAGACAAATCCATCCTAAAAATGATAACTGATTTGGGGGAACGTGCCACCTTCAAACAGCGGTGCCTCCGAGATACCAGTCGGATGCTTCAGCCTCTTCCAAATGAAACAAAACACAGCCTTGAAACTGAGAACCCCATTTTACTTACACTAAGTTTTACTGGCTTATGGGGGTTTCCCCCCATTTCGTTGTGTGTTGTTTGAGTTATTGTAACTTTAGAGGAAAATCAATTAAAGACCGAATTGTGGCTGCCGGTTAAGGAAAATCAACCATTAGATCAGGTAAAGATGCTATCATCTGTAATTGATTTCTTCCCAGTCAATTAAAAAATGCATAAAACAACGTATAGTCTCTTCATAAAATATTTTAGGACTTACAGAAGCAACTCTTAAAGTCCAGCCCTTCTCTAGCAAGTCGTTGAGTGGTAAGAGGGCTGGGAAGAAGGGCTGCTAGCCACTCACCTGAGCCCATCCGGGGCGGTTTCATGAAGAAAAGCAAAAGAGCTTCAAATGAAATTCACACATCTCTAGGAAGGGGGTTTGTAAGAGGGGAAGCATCAAGGGAAATGTTGACAGATATTTAATTATCATGGCAGGAGTGGCTGTTGCTGTGTTAATAGCATCTGGCAGCAGAGCCACCGCCATCTGTTAATGCCCTGAAATTCAGAATCCAGCGCGTCCTTTCCGGAGGAATTAACAAGAATTAACAAATCTATCAAATGGAATCACCTTGATTGGATGACAGCGTTACCTTGATAATGATGAATTGCAAAATGATGGAGAGTGAACTGCCACTCCTCATCTCTTTTTACCATAGACTCGGTGATGCCGCTGTCGGAGTAGAGTGTCCTGGAGGTTTTCCTTTGAAGCCCGTGGTGCAAGGCATCATTTAGTGCATCTCTTCTAAATAATCCTTATAAGCAGAGCTGGATTAAACCCAAATTTTTGCATCCTAATTTCTCTTCGCAGCAGAACAGGACTCTCAGCTGAGTTGTGGCTCTGCTGACAGACGGTGACTTATTTACTGTTAAATAGGGGAGAAAATGAGGTTAGACTGCTAGAAGTGACCCTTCAACCTAAGTCGAGGCAGCCGGGAAGAGCAATCTATGTCAAAGCATTTCAGGGTTCTTTGTAAGCTCAAAATCCAAGCTATTAATTTCTGATGAATCAGTTTGTTTTCGAAGCGATGGGGGGAAAAAAATTACTCTATTCCTTTGTATTTCGAAGAATTATTTTTGAATATCTGTTTTTATCCAAGCCAATATTTTGGTCAGTGTAATGAAATATCGCTGCCGTAAGTAATAGCTATAAACAAAGCAACCAGCCCATTCGAGGCCTGGTTGGGTTGTGTTTTTCTCTTAACTCCTCTTTTTCTGTTTGTTCCTGCTGAGCAGCAGATGGAGAAGGTGGCATACTCTGATTAAAGAGGAGAATTGTAAGTAATACGTAATTGAGGTGTGCTGATTATGAGAAACAATAGGAGGGAAAGAGTAAATTTGGGAGATCTTGAAGTCAAGTAAACTGGAATTTTATTTCCATCTTCTTACATGAGTCAGTTAATGTCCTGAGTATTGCTCTGGGACCCTCAGAGAGAAGGCAGCATGTATTTTCTTTGTGTCTTTCTGTTTGTTCCTAAGTGACAGAACTTTCTCGAGGCTGGGATTTTTGGTGATTCCAGCAACTGATAGAGCTGCACTGACACCAAAGCCCAAGCAGAGGTGTGGAAGGCTGGGTTTGCACCACTGTGATTTATCCCCACTGCTGACACAGGAGCTGGAAATCAGACCCCTCCCCTTGGGGGAAGGTCTGTCCAGGATGATGGTAGGCAGAGACAGAAGGCAGCCCAGAATTCACTGTGTGTTGTGGTGGGTGGGCAGGAGGTGTTGTGGCTGCAGAATGTGCCGACTGCTGCACCATCCAGATGTGCCATCCCAGAAGTGTGGTGCCAGCCAGTCCCTGTTTCTGCCTCTGCGTTGTAGCAAATGAACTGGTAAGAGCAGATTTGAGGATAAAGGCTCACCTGGTGCATGCCATAGGGATTTATAGAATTACAGAGTGATGTGGGTTGGAAGGGACCTCTAGAGATGATCTCATCCAACCCCCCTGCTCCAGCAGGGTCACCCAGAGCAGAGGGCCCAGGATCACAGTGTCCAGGTGGGTTTGGAATCTCTCCAGAGAAGGAGACTCCACAGCCTCTCCGGGCAGCCTGGGCCAGGCTCTGATACCCTCACAGCAAAGAAGTTTCTCCTCCTGTTCAGATGGAACCTCCTGGGTTCCAGTTTGTGCCCATGGCCCCTTGTCCTGTTGCTGGACACTAATGACAAGAGTCTGGCCCCATCCTCTTGCCCCCCACCCTTTAGCTATTGAGAAGTACTGAGAATCAGATGCCCAAGACTATGAGCGAGGTTTTGTTTGGAAGGATTTTTATTTTATTTTTTAAATATGCTATCGTTTAGAATAGGCAGTTAACACTCCAGAAGGAAAAATAACACTTTAAACATCAAGCTTCACGTTCTAAGAAGTATAAAGCCAAGGCCTGCCAGGAGGGCAGCTCCCTAGCACGTTATTACCTGAGGCGTTCTCTGCAGCTCGTACAAACTGAGCTCCCACGTTTTGCTTAAAGGTTGCGTCCCGTTGGTCTGCACGGCTTGGGACATGGCTGGGAAGAAAAAGAGCAGCAGGTCACACACTCGTGTGCTCCAGGAGCCAGCTCCCTCTCCCCAGCAGCCTCCTCGGGGAGCACGGAGTCCAGGCGGACAGAACAGTCCCTGTGCCAGCAGAGCAGAGCAGGGGCAACGCGGGTTCATCCACGTAGCAGGCTCCCCTGGGTTGCACAGGGATCACCCCACGCTCTCTACCCCGCCAGAAACACGAGGGAAGGGGTCGGTCAGCCAGGAACACTTGGCAAATGGCACCTGATGCAGAAAACGTTCCTCCGGCAGCCACCCGCATACGGGTCAGGTCGGGTCTGCTTCCCCACGGCGTGGAGCGTTGCCATTGTACAGGCACAGGGAAAACGAGCTCAGTGTGTTGGCTGGGAGCATGCTACAGTGCCCTGGTTTCTCCCTCCTGACAGTACATCGCTGGGGGGCTGCAATCAGAGAACACTGCAAGACCAGTAAAACCCATTCCATGGGTAATTTCAACCCAGAGCACCGCTTCTGTGCAGTCCCGTGGGGCTCCAGGAGATCTGCACCTGCTTTCCAGTGACTCAGGGAGGAGTAGATCAGGTTCAAAGTTTCAGAAACCCCCCAATGATCCACAAATCACCAGGGTTTTACTCATTTCTCATATCCACAGCGGTATCCGGTGTGGCAAAGGCACACAGCACCTTTCCATTCAAGGCTACTCCCTGCAGACGTGTGAAAGAAAGCCAGGTTGGAACGAGAGAAGAAAATGATGCTTCTGAGCAGAAAACACTTTCACACTGGGGGAGAGGGGGTGATTCTCCCCCTCTCTCCAAAAATACCAGCCTTGAAGCAGGAAAACTTATCCCAGACTGTGCAGCGTATGGAAAAAAAATACATGTTAGCCACAGAAGAGGCAGGACTGCGGCCGCAGACATTGCTACTAGGTGGAAAAAGCACAAGTGCTTTCTTCCTTTCTTTTCTCACTTTTTAAAAATCCAGGGTTTTATTTCCAGACCCTTCAAATCAGCAGCCAAATGCAGATTTTATGGGCATCTACCAGGTACGTTATAGTTCAGTTCCCAATTCATCAAGTTCTCAATGGGAAGGGTCAGCCTCCCTGGAGAACACGGTTACTTTCTAAGCTTTAATTAATTGTGAGGGGAAAGCAAAAGAAGCAGCACAGCAAAGACTATTATAGAGACTTCTATCCTGGCACAGGAACTAGAGTTTTCTCACGGATGGAGTAGGGGGGAAAAAGTCTGACATGAAGTAGCCACATCCACCATTCTCTCTAATAAGGAATGAGGGGCTGAAGAAGCCTCAGAAGAAGTAATCAGATGACAGACCATCAACTCCCAAGTTTTCCTACATAAATATTGTGCCCATAAAATAAGAGTTTTCTTGTCACAGGAGACATGCTCCTCTGTGGGGATCAGAAAAGCAAGATGTCCAGTTAGGACCTCAGCTCCCCATAAGTGACAAGCCATCATGACCCAGGTGCAGGCTGTCAGCTCCCAGTCTGGCCCATCAAGACTCTGGGCAGTTTATTGAAATTATTCCGAGGTATCAATTTAATGATGGTATTAAGTGACACAGCAAAGAAGCAATGTTGAAAAGTGTACTAGTGGCACAGAAAGGAAATAGTATTTCTCTGTGTTCTAATTTCCACTATTATTTAAGGTTACTCCAGGTATATAGAAGTCACGTCCTCCACAGAATCCCAGCATGGTGGGGGTTGGAAGGGACCTCTGGAGATCATCTGGTCCCTTGCTCCAGCAGAGTCACCCAGGATCTCATTGTCCAGGAGGGTTTGGAATCTCTCCAGAGAAGGAGACTCCACAGCCTCTCTGGGCAGCCTGGGCCAGGCTCTGGCACACTCATGGCAAAGAAGTTTCTCTTCCTGTTCAGAGGGAACCTCCTGGGTTCCAGTTTGTGCCTGTTGCCCCTTGTCCTGTCACTGGGCACCACTGACGAGTCTCGCCCCATCCTCTTGACCCCTGCCCTTTAACTATTGATCAGCATTGATCAGATCCCCTCTCAGCCTTCTCTTCTCTTTAGCCCAGGCTAAACAGCCCCAGGGCTCTCAGCCTTTCCTCAGCATAGAGATGCTCCAGTCCTCTCAGCATCTTTGGAGCCTCCACTGGACTCTCTCCAGTAGTTCCTTGTCTCTCCTGAATTGAGGAACCCAGAACTGGACCAATACTCCAGAGGTGGCCTCCCTAGGCCTCCCTAGGGCAGAGTAGATGGGGAGGACAACCTCCCTCGACCTGCTGGCCACACTCTTCTTCATGCACCCCAGGAGACTATTGGTCTTCTTGGCTACATGAGCACATACAGTTGGCATAATGTTCCCTTAACTCCCTGGGTTAGGAACAAAGAGCTGTGTAGGTCACCTCTCAGGATGGGCCATTAACCACCTCAGTTCTCCAAGCGTGTTATCTGCCCACTTCTAAAAAGCATTGTTGTTGCTTTGTCCGTTCTTGTGAAATATGTTGAAACCACAAGAAAGGAAGCACAAAGTGCTATCAGACATTTTGTTCTTCTTCTTAATGGAAAATAAACATTCTAACCCCCAACTTTCCGTGCATTTTTCTGGATTTTCAATGGCTTGTGGTCCATCCTTACTGGTTGTGTTGGAAGGAGTGGGCTTATTCTGGGGAGGGGGGCGTTAGTCAGGACTGGATTTCTTACTGATTTAGTAGGTGACTTTTAGCTTTCCAAGCTTCGTGAAACAGCTTCATCATGTGGATTACTTGATTCCTGATGTGTTTTACAGCTGCTTCCATCTCTTCCAAACAGATGTTATTAAGTGTGTAAGTGCCATTGCTACTGAAAACAGCACCGGCCAACCTTGGGCTAAAATCGCAACTGTTTCGGCCACAGCCCCGTGGGTCCTTCACGGCTCAAGACTCGACAGCATCCAAATTACGGAGGTTGAATCCAGGAAAAACATCTACGTGGGAGGTATTCAAGTCTAAGGTCTGGTTTTTGGAAGGTTGGGGGTTGGATAAAGCAAAGGAAACTGCTCAAGTGGTGAATGTTTCACCGGGTGGGTACTTCCAGATGTGTGCCCAAGGGTATAAAGATACTAGCAGCAAGAACATTGTCTTCAGGAAAGAGGTGTCATTGCTCTGGTCCATCTCCAGCTTTTCACTGCTCCTGTGACAGTGATTTCTCAGAATTCTCCCCCAGATCTGTGCCCTGCGAGGGGCCATGGGTGGTTTTGGTACAAAGAATCAGGTTAGCAGAGGAGTGACCCAAAATAGGGAGGTGCTGGCCACAGAGTCACATCACGTGGGGTTGGTAAAATCACTGTTAGATTCTGAGCAAGCTCTGTATAACAGTATGATCTGTCCATGCGGATGGGAGGAGAAATCACAGCAGTCTTGTTAAACCAGCCCTACCTTGTCTTGAGGTCTGGTTTGCTGGAGGTCCTGGAGACCATCATTCCCCATACACCTCATCCCCTGGTGAGGAAAATGTGTGTGTATGGGTCCAGTGGCTGTAGCACAGTGTTCACAGCAAGAGGAAAGCTCTGTCACTGCTCTGCTGTGTCCCTGTGCACAGGGACTTGAGCAACCTGTCAGGATCTGCTGCTGGCTCTTGAACTAACTAGAATTGCTTGAAAGCCACATCCAGGGATGAAAATCTGCTTTCTCAGGTAAGATTGTATCAGCACTAGTGTGGCCAGCAGGACTGGGGCAGGGATTGTCCCCTGGACTGGACACTGGGTAGACCGTCCCTCAAATCCTGGGTTCAGGTTTGGGCCCCTCACTCCAAGAAGGACATTGAGGGGCTGGAGCATGTCCAGAGAAGGGCAACGAAGCTCCTAGAGCACAAGTGTTGTGAGGAGCAGCTGAGGGACCTGGGGTTGTTGTTCCTGGAGAAAAGGAGGCTCAGGGGAGACCTTTTCTCCCTTCACAACTCCCTGCAAGGAGATTGGAGCCAGGTGGGGGTTGGTCTCCCAAGGAACAAGCAACAGGACAAGAGGAAACAACCTCAGGTTGCACCAAGGGAGGTTTATGTTGGACAGGAGGAATACTTTCTTCTGCAAAAGGGTTGTCAAGGCCTGTCCCAAGCTGCCCAGGGCAGTGGTAGAGTCCCCATCCCTGGAGGGGTTTCAAAGCTGTGGAGCTGTGGTGCTAAGGGACGTGGTTTAGTGGTGACCTGGCAGTTCTGGGTTAATGGTTGGACTTTATGATCTTAAAGGTCTCTTCCAACCAAAATGATTCTATGATGACTGCAGCTGAGAAATCATGCAAATGCCCCTCACAACATCTGAGACCTACCTCTCTTTTCTAGCTTCCAGAACCAGTGAGGAGCTCAGCGGCCTGGACTTCCTGGATTCCAACACGTTGCTCTTCTGCTGCGCCAAGGGGCAGCTGTGCCTGGCTGACATTCGGCAGCCACAGAGCCCTTTGGAGGCCGTGTCCGTTCCCTCGGCACCAGGTGACGAGCGCTGGTGCATGGGAGTCGGATGCAGAGCTCAAGGCTCTGACTCTTGCTCCCAGCCCGTGGCTCGCCTCTCAAGCGGAGGGCACCTCACCCTCACAGATGTCAGAAAAACCTTACAGCCTTTGGCCTCAGCGAAGTGCAGAGTTCCTTTTCCCAGCCCAGGTGCGGAGTTCCTGTGTGTCTCCTGGGCTCCTGCCCTGGAGGGCCACCTGGCCATTTCAGGTATGTGCTTTGAATAGAGATCCCCTTTTTTTTTCAGCTGTCTTTTTATGGAGGCTCAGTTAATCTCAAACAGCCCAGTTAGGGGGTGGTTGTTCAGAGCTCCTCCAACGAACTAATCATCCTCAGTAGTTCCCTTTATCCAACAGCTTCAGAGAAGGACCTGAGAGTCCTGGTGGACAAGTTAGCCATGAGCCAAAAATGGGACATCATGGCCAAGAAGAACAGTGGTCTCCTGGTGTGCAAGAAGAGGAGTATGGCCAGTAGGTCGAGGGAGGTTCTCCTTCTCCTCTACTCTGCCCTAGGGAGTCTTGGGTCCAGTTCTGGGCTTCCCAGTTCAAGAGAGACAAGGAACTACTGGAGAGAGTCCAGTGCAGGCTCTGAAGATGCTGAGGGGACTGGAGCATCTCTGTGCTGAGGAAAGGCTGAGAGCCCTGGGGCTGTTTAGCCTGGAGAAGAGAAGGCTGAGAGGGGATCTGATCAATAGCTGAAGGGTGGGGTCAAGAGGAAGGGTCCAGAATCTTTTCAGTGGTACCCAGTGACTGGACAAGGGGCAACGGTCACAAACTGGAACCCAGGAGGTTCCATCTGAACAGGAGAAGAAACTTCTTTGCTGTGAGTGTGCCAGAGCCTGGCCCAGGCTGCCCAGAGAGGCTGTGGAGTCTTCTTCTCTGGAGAGATTCCAAACCCTTCTGGGCACCCTGCCGTGGATTACCCTGCTGGATCAGTGGAGTTGGAAGAGATGACCTTTGAAGGTCCCTTCTAACCCCTACCATTCTGTGACTTCTGTGACTACAGAGGGGACCTGGATAGGTGCTGGGGCCCTCCCACTTCTCTCCTGGGAGAACAAAGTCCCCAAGCTCTAAACAAATACTGTCCTCATTGCACCAGTGACAGCCTGGCCACAGGGACATTTTGGTGATAAGACCGGCTGCCTCTCGGTCAGAGCATTGTAAATTAAGGCTAGTGAATCTGCAGGCTTTTTAGATGTGGCCTCTGCTCTCTCCAGCAGCTTGAGACATGTTCCTCCAAGGCTTGGATGCTCTGTTGTCACAATTGTCAGTCTGGGCCTTTGTCCTCATTTATGTCTGAGCATCCCTGGAATCACAGAATGGTTCTGGATCGAAGAGACCTTCAACGTCCAACCATTAACCCAGCACTGCCAGGTCACCACTAAACCTTGTCCCTCAGCACCACAGCTCTACAGCTTTGAAACTCCTCCAGGGATGGGGACTCCACCACTGCCCTGGGCAGCCTAGCACACGCCTTGACAACCCTTTCACAGAAGAAATTGTTCATCCTGTCCAACCTAAACCTCCCCTGGTGCAACTTGAGGCTGTTTCCTCTTGTCCTGTCACTTGTTCCTTGGGAGAAGAGACCAACCCCCATCTGGCTCCAACCTCCTTTCGGGGAGTTGTCGACAGTGAGAAGGTCTCCCCTGAGCCTCCTTTTCTCCAGGCTCAACAACCCCAGGTCCCTCAGTGGCTCCTCACAAGACTTGTGCTCTAGACCCTTCCCCAGCTTCATTGCCCTTCTCTGGACACATCCAGCCCCTCAGTGTTCTTCTTGGAGTCAGGGGCCCAAAACTGAACCCAGGATCTGGGGGGCAGCCTCCCCAGTGCCCAGCCCAGGGGGGTGATCCGTTCCCTAGTCCTGCTGGCCACACTAGTGCTGATCCAAGCCAGGATGCTGGTGGCCTTCTTGGCCACCTGGGCACATGCTGGATCATCTTCAGCTGGCTGTCATCCAACTCAACAAGGTCCTTTTCTGTTTGTCACTTCCAGCCACTCTGCCCCAAGCGTGGAGTGTTGCACATGGTTATTCTGACGCAAGGGCAGGACCTGGCCCTTGGCCTTGTTGAACCTCATGTCGTGCCCTGCAGGGAGATGAACATGAGCTCAACAACACCAGAACAAAGCGATTTTTCTGCAGTCTCTCCGATTCCCTTTAAGGTTTTGATGGGACCGTGCACGTGTACGACACACAGAGCTGGGACAGCTCCGGCGGGGAAGCGGAACCGATCTTTGTTCACAAAGGCCACATGTTCGGCAGAGCGGGCGGCAGCAGAGACCCTCCGCTGGTCACAGCGCACACGTGGCACCCTCAGAAACCAAGAACGTTACTGTCGGCGGCAAGTGACGGTTCCTTGCACATTTGGGACTGGGTTCAGTCTTGTGGCAAGTGTGGGTAGATAGTACTTTCAGCGAGCTGTGGTGCATTTCCTGTCTTCTGCTCTGTTTTGCGTAGGCTGCAAGTTTCACGGAGATAACGTTGGGAGACGGTTGTAGTGCACAGAGCCAACCGTAAAAAGCTGTATTTTAATAAAGGAAGAATTTTCGGGTTGTGTTCTTTTCTTCTGCGGACCAGCCTTCAAGTGATAGTTGGAACTGCATAGTAGCTCTGGTCATGTCCACCATCCTGACTTCATTTTATTGTAGATCTGTGTTGTGTCTGCACCATAATTTTCATAGAATCATCAAACTGTTTTGGCTGGAAGAGACATTTAAGGTCATCTAATCCTGCCACTGCCAGTTCACCACTAAACCATGGCCTTCAGCACCACAGCTCCACAGCTTTGAAACCCCTCCAGGGATGGGGACTCCACCATCACCCTGGGCAGCCTGGGACAGGCCTTGAAAACAGTTTCAGGGAAGAAATTGTTCTTCATGTCCAACCTAAACCTCTTCTGGTGCAACTTTAGGCTCTTTCAGAAGAAAACAGACAAAATCCATGAGCACAGTTGGAGGAAATGGGCAATTCTGTGGCATTTTTAACCCGCTGTTTCCAGGCCTGCGGCAGTGGGGAGTGAGGGGGGGCGGGGAGGGAAGGCTGCACACCCCATGGGGTGTTGTCTTTTTGTCATGTGCACGTGTCATGAGCAGGGGCCTCTTCTCAGGAAGCCACAGTGCAAACGCAGCCTTTTTGTAGCCTGCAAAAAGGAACAGGAACAACCTTTTCAACGCACAGCCTGCTACAAGCTTTGCCCTCCCCCTGCTTAACCGGAGAGTGTCCAGCCGAAGACAAGGCCTTGGTATCTATTTGGCTCTCTTCCCACCAACTGAAAGTTTAAATTTGATCGAGCTAATGTGATTTCCTGGGCCTGAGGAAGCCAGGAGATGACTCTTTCAATGCCTACGCTAATACCAAGGTGTTATTTGGGGGGGTAGTGGGGGTGGGGAATATCTGCTCCTTATCCTGAGCACAAAAAACAACAGGTTTTATTAAGGAGCTGAGGAGAAAGTGGGGCAGGGGGTGCTTGCCCACAAAGAGGGAGACCCCAGCTTGCTTTGGCACTGGAGCTCCCTTGTGATGGAGCACAGGCTCTGCCAGGCTGTGTCCCCCCCTGTCCACCACCCCAACCCCCAGTGTTTGCTGTCCCAGCATGCTCCTTAAGTGCCTTTCCACTGCTCTTTCTAGAGTCGGGAACTGCCACTCTGCTTCCTTCAAGAGGAGGAGAAGCTTATTCTAGGTGTAGGGGGAGTGAGCTGGGATGAAGGCTGTACTCAGGGCACTCAGAGCAGCTGGAGAAGCCTTGGCGCTGGGAATGCTGTGTGGCTGAACCGCGCTGTGTCATGGCAACAGCCATTTAAGGCTGAAACCTGCTCCCATCTGCACGGTAACAACCCAGGGAAGCTCCGTGCTGCTCGCTTCATGAGTCTTCTCCCAGAGCAAGCTTGTTCCGCTACTCACCCAAAACCTCTCCTTGCCAACGTGTGAAATGGGGGGAACATGTCCTGCCCAATGTCTGTGTCACCACCAGCAGTGGCTATTGCTGTACCAGCGAAGAAATAAAAGCCTGTTTGAGCCCATGAGGAGCTGAACACTCATGCAGGAACAGGCCTGGTCCTCCTTCCCATCCCTGGAGGGTCTTGAGCAAAACCAATCTATCTCTGCCAATGTCAAGCAGCTGTGAATGGGTTCCAGCAAGGGGTCTGGGAGGATTTCAGCTCAAGGGAAGGGCTTTCCAGTCCCTCCACCTGCTGTTGAGTGTGTTCCTGCCTGCTGTGGAAGAGCATAACGTGCCCTTCCCATGCATCAAGGTTTCCGGGTTCATGAGTTTAGGAGATGGGTTTTTCTGTCCCAAAGCCAGTACCAGGTGCAGCCCCAGGAAGGGCAGTGTGTGGCTGACAGGTATACAGATATGGAAGATTACCCACATGGGATCCTGGCACTCAAGGTGTCTGTTTTGGGCACCCCTGAGTGTGGGAGTTGTGGGAAACTGCAGCTCCTCTCAGCTCCTCCACAACAATACAGCCTTTAGATGGAAACTAGGGTGAAGGTCTGGCCTTGGAGAAGGTGGACTCTGAGAAGAAGACCAGACCTTTGCAGCCTTCCCAGCAAGCAGGCTTCATCTTCCTCACTGTCTCCTTAGCAGTGACACAGCGGTGGAAGAGCCGACGAGCAGAAGCAGCAGAGCCAAGCCTGGCCCTGTCCCATGTCACAGTGATGCAGGTAGCGTGGAGAGGATGGGGAAGCAAATTTGGCTTCCTAGGGAAACAGGGCTTAAGCAATATCACAGTTTGTACTCATCTAAACTTCCTTTTTTTTTTTTCACCAAAATAATTTAAGTCGCCTTGTCCAGCTTGAACCAGCTTTGGCAAGAGACTGGAGGTGTCCAAAATATTGAGTACTTGCAGCTGCTGTATAAAGGTATGAAGCACAAAGAAGGGACTTCCCTTTTAACGTGACGCTGGAGGATTCACACAAGACAGTAGGATGTTCCTCCCAGAGATGCACCATGTGGGACCTTCAGGCAATGTTGATTGTGTGACTGTGGGGACCTTGGCTTTGCTGGAGCCAGATTTGCCCTTGCTGAGGAAGGGTGGGATGGCTCCTACCCCCAGCACAAATGCTGACACCCCTGGAATGGACTGACATGGGTGGTCTCTCCTTCCCCACAGCATCAGTGTGGCAAGAGGCAGCTGTGTTGGACATGAGTATGTCCAAACTCTGCTCTCCCTGGGACCATGGAAAGGTCCTCCCAGATTTGTATACTCACCGAGACAGACCAAGAACTTTCCTCGCTGGTTTAAACCAAGGACAGAATATCAGAGCTCGGGAGAGTGATGGACTAGATGTGCAGGGCTCGAGAGAGGTTTCCCAGAGGGGAGCAGATCCAGAATGGTGGTGTGAATGCTGGGCAGTGATTTCTCCTCCCTTGTCTGGGGGGGGAAAAGCCATAGACCTTTCTGGAGGGGTTGTCCCCCAGTTCAGGGGCAGAAATGGGGTGGAGGGGTTTTATTTGGCTCACACCCCAGTTCCAGCTCCTCCTGCTCCCAGGGGAGGGATATGAAGGTCATGGCAGGATTAGGTCCCAGCTGCCTGTGCACAGAGGTGGAGTGGTCCAGCCCTGGAGTTGCTCTGATGCTGCTCCACAGGCATAGAATCATAGAATTTTATTGGTTGGAAGAGACCTTTAAGATCATCAAGCCCAACCATTAACCCAGCACTGCCAGGTCACCACTAAACCATGTCCCTCAGCACCACAGCTCCATGGCTTTGAAACCC
>WTSP01022338.1:9086-20029 GCA_025331215.1 Actenoides lindsayi | reverse complement strand
TCTCCAGCTAACCAGCCCCAGGGCTCTCAGCCTTTCCTCAGCACAGAGATGCTCCAGTCCCCTCAGCATCTTTGTAATCCTCTTCTGGACTCTCTCCAGTAGTTCCCTGTCTCTCTTGGACTGGTGAGGTGAGAACTGGACCCAGTACTCCAGATGTGGCCTCACTAGGGCAGAGTAGAGAGGAAGGAAAACTTGCCTCGACCTGCTGGCACCTTCATACACCCCAGGACACACCTTCGGCCTTCTTGGCCAGAAGGGCCCCTTGCTGGCTCATGGTTAACGCTGATTTCTGGTTTTGGTGTCTTCTCCGTGAGACTTATCCCTGGTTTTTTTATTCTGCTTGGCAGTCGTATGAGTCACAGGAGTTGTATGATCATGGAGATGCATGTTCAGCACACACAACATGCCTGTACATAGTCATCCCCAGTTAATACTGTTTAAAAGTAGAAGATGCTTGGAAAGCAAATGGTTTCGTCTTCCCTACTGCTGCTTTGCCTTGACATTATGGGATCATGGGCTGGTGGGATGTAACAGGCTTGGAAGAAAGACTTTCTTCTCTCTCTCACTGTTGTTTTCATGCAAGACACCATTTTTCTGCTCAGGAGAATTAGAAGATATGCATTAAACAGTGTTAAATACGCCGAGGCATTTGATGTTTACGGCCCTTATAGAATTATTCATTAAAATATTAACTGCTAGACCGACCCCCCCCCCCCCCCCCTTTCTTTTTGTTTTACTGATTTAGTTGCCTTCTTAAAAATCAAAGACTAAAGAAGAAAACCACCAAGAATACCCCCAAAACCACTAATTCTTGCGTTGATATTTCTGAAATTGTCACGGGTGTGACGTGCCTAAGGAATGTATGTGGATTTGTGGAGCAGGTGAGCTGTAAGATCTAACTCGTCTCTCTCCTGTCTGCACCAGCAACTTTGCCTCATGTACAGCTCTGGGAAGATCTGGAAGGACAGCCCCTATCCTTCTCTGGGTTTTCGCAGACATCAGATAACGTGTGTGCAGCAGGCTTTGTTTTACAGAAGCTTTTGGCACGAGGATGAGATGTTACCTGGAAACACTGGCTCTCAACTAAACTCTTTTCCCTCCCCACCCCTTTCTGAGGATGTTTTTAATGGTTCTGGTTCTCCGTGGAGGGACACGGTCATGCTCTGCTCTATAAACACATTCTGGTTTTCTTCCTTGGGCCCCTTGTGTCCACTCTTCTCACTGAGCAGGTCTAGCCCGTCGTTGCCTCTCTTCACCCTGCCGCGTTTAATCTGTGCTTTAATTTTCCACGTGATGCTAACGCTTCTCCCCTCTGTTCAGAGCAAACCTGCAGGTCTGGGGGGGGGGACAACTCTGGGGCTCTGCCTTTCCTCCCTTCAAGGTGCCAGTTGGTGTTGCTATCGAGGAGCCAAGCTGCAGCTGTACACCTCATTTTCCACGGGCCGCTGGAGATTTATTAGCCAGCGCCGTGTTCGATCGCCGTGCGTCCCAGCTGGATTTCACCCAGCGACCTGGAGGCAATCCTCCCAGGCCACCGAGCCCGTGACATTTAAATATTGCCTGCCCGGGGTCGTTGTATCAATGGCGTGGCCTTTCATTTCGTTTTTGATGAGCTTTTCTCATTTGGTTGTGCAGGTAGAAGAGCCTGAACCCAGCAGGGCGTGCCGCCGTGATGACAAATGCCTGTCGTGCTTTGTGTGCTTGCTCGACACTGATGTTACCTCTGTCGTGTGCTTTTTGTGTGTTTCAGGAAAAAAGTGCCAGTTCAAATGTAAGACTTAAATCTAATAAAGAGGTCCCGGGATTAGTACATCAACCCAGAGCAAAGTAAGTTCAATTTTTTTTAATCTTATTTTGCTTTTTAAATCGTAACACAAATAAACACAGGATTCGGTTGTCAGATTCCCGGTTATTGCCTGGCAAAAAGCCAGTCAGGGGTTCCAGCACCCTTAAAAACCACACTGGATTTAAACAGAACGGTCTCCTGTGTCCTGGGAGCAACACCATGGCACGTGTTTCACTCCTGTGACAAAGCTGGGTGTTGATTTGAGTAACCGATTTCATATCTAGATCACTGTTGCATTTGAATCACTAATTGGGTTGAAAAAATAACAGATGACATGGAGCCGTAGCTGGAGTTTGTAACGAATGGTGATAAAGCTTTGCTGTTGGGTTTGGAGCAATAGCAGAAGTGCTCCTTCTTTGTGCTGAGCCTTCAGGGCACTTATTCAGCTTGCTGCATACCAACTGCGTCGTAGACTGTTTCAAGTCGGGAAACTTCTGTTATTTCCTAATGAACTGACAGTATAATTCAGCCTTCTTTCAAAAAGAAAAAAAAAAAAACCTAAAAATCGAGTGTTTCAGATGTAATTGCAAAGAAATTCCCAGTGAGGAGGTGGAGGTGAAATCACCCTTCAGCAAAGCTGTCCTGCATTATTGTGACTTGCGCCTTCCCTGCAGGGTCAGAGATGTATTGAAGGTGCTCTAACAGGTGGCTTATCACCCTGGGCTTAAAAAAGAGCTGTTTCCTTTGATGGGTGGTCTCTTCTGGTGCATCCAAGGCAGAGGAACTGCATGGGGGTCAGGAGGTCCATTCTTTCATCAAATTCTGATTTTAAAAGCCCTCGCAGAAATCAGAACTGACCTTCATTCACCAAAACCCCTAAAGACATTGCATTGGCGGAGGCGAATGTTTTTCTCTCAGTCCTGCAAGAATAAGGAAGCTTCTCAGGCAGTTATAAAATGGAACATGAAGTCGTTGGGTAGAACCTCTGCTCTTTGCCCAAGCCTCTGCTGTTCACCTAACCCACCATTGGATTTCTGTTGATGAAGCAGCTATGTGTGCTTGAGTTGCTGATCACCCTGTCAGCAAATACCCGTTGTCGCGTGCAATTGGTTTTTTTTAAGGTTTGTCCCCTGAAAAGTGTGACATTCTGACTACAAGAAGGGCTGGCATTGGGTGGAAAAGGGCTACTCGGCTAAAAGGGCAGAAATGCATAGAGAAGTCATCAGATGCTTCCTCTAGGACTGTTCTCAGAGAGCAGGTGTTATTTCAAAACAAAACACAGACTCTGTACCAGATTATAGGTTAATTTACAATGGAGGGAGTTCTGATATGTTGGCTGTAAAAGGAAGAGTGGGAGGGCTTCCTGTTTGGAGGAGGATTTAGATTTTGACATCTAGAGCCAAGGATTCTAAAAGGAGTGCACGTAGGGAGCAGCAGCATATCTCTGGGGGTCTTTCACAGAAGCCAAGGGTTTGATATATCTGTATATGTTCATCCTGATAGCAAGAAAAATATGAATGCTGAGCTTTGTAGGGAAGCGGAGCGTGTTGTTGGGCACTTGGGAAAATATTCGTTCATTACGGCTGAAAGGATCATGCTGAGGAAGAGGGGACTGGGGTGGGAACACAGTGGTGCAAATGAGCTTTTACTGCTGGAAAAAATATCTCTGAGAGCAGTTCTTCTGACTACCTGACATCACTGTTGACACTGACACCAGTCTCCCGTCCTTCCTTTTTCATGTCTTTCTGAGTCTCTGGTGCTTTCCTCCAGCCTCTTGTGGGCCCAGGTTCTCCTCCCTGCTGTTGGTCCAGAGGATGCTCCAGCTTCACCTTCGCAGAGGGATGTTGTTATTTCAGGGAGGAGGCTCTCCCTACTCCCTAACGTAAATAAAGCTGAGTGCAGAGCCCAGCTCTAGCAGGATGGGCAGATCTTCCAGTGCAAGGCTTTAACCTCACCTCCTTTTGTGGTTTGTGGAAAAAAACCCAACCTTTTTGTGATTTGTGTCTTGAAAAACACGCCACAGAAGGGGCTGGCCCAAGGAAAAGTGGGGGGCTGTTAAGTTTCTGCAGTCTGCCTGGGAAAGGGAAGTCTCCTCTGGATGCACACAGCTCCTGGTTACCATCCCAAGTGTAGCACGTGGACACAGAACTAAACACAATCATTTTTTCTGTGGGCAAACAAAAAAAAAAGGGGGGGAAATTTAAAAAAAAAAAAAAAAAGCTTGTCATTGCAGATGAAAGTGTAAAGTGACTTATTTTCCACAGTGGTGAAAGCTGACAGCTGAGTCCCTCAACAGCCCTGGACTGCAGCGTCAGTACTTTAAAAGCGAAGGGATCCTGATGGTGCTGACGCTCTTCCTTTGCCTTTCAGCATGCACATCTCTGAAAGCCAACAAGAATTCTTCAGAATGCTCGATGAAAAAATTGAAAAGGTAAGACACGATCAAGTAAACATATGTTTTCCCTCAGGGGTGGACACGCAGGTTTCCCGGCTCCGTGGGGAGGACTACCAGGCACTGTCTCCGTGTTCTCCAGTACTTGGAGGAACTCTGGTTTGAGATCCCCCTTACTTCTCACTGGTTAGATAGCTCAAGTACAAAGAAGACCAAAAAGGTAAAGGGGTTGCAGGAGGCACTGGAATGAAACCTTTGTTTTGTGGAAACATCACCAGGCTAGGGTGAATGGCAGATTAACATGAACATTCCAGATATACGTGGACTACTGGATAAAGTAGAAGAGCAAAGTGAGGCTTTATGGCCTTTGTGACTTGATTTTTCATTTAATCTCTGTGGGAGACAACTGGAATCTTAATGCCAGTACTGTCTGGGATATTCTTCTCATTTCTTGCACAATCTCTTCAAAATAGCTCCCGGCGCCAAAGGTTACAAGTGCTGTGGTTGTATGTGTGGATAACAAGACCTACACTGAGTAAAATAATCATGCTGGAGATTTTTTGAAGAAGTGGATGAACGGTTCTTTACGTATCTCGTTGTCTTGACAGCAGCTTTCATGTGTTTCAGAAATCCTTTAAATGAGTGTCTCAGTGTCTATGTGAGATAATAGTGAATAATTGTAGCACAGTGTAGATGGGAAAGTGAGACTCAAGGAGTTAAATGGGCTATTTGGATCAAGTCAGATCTCAGGTTTGGCTTATACCTTGAGCTGATGTTTGCTCACCAATATACTCTGGGCTCCTCACTCCAAGAAGGACAATGAGGGACTAGAGCGTGTCCAAAGAAGGACAACGAAGCTGGGGAAGGATCTAGAGCACAGGTCTTGTGAGGAGCAGCTGGGGGACCTGGGGTTATTCAGGCTGGAGAAAAGGAGGCTCAGGAGAGACCTCACTCTCAACAACTCCCTGACAAGAGGTTGGAGCCAGCTGGGGTTGGTCTCTTCTCCCAAGAAATAAGGGATAGGACAAGAGGAAATGGCCTCAAGTTGTGTCAGGGGAGGTTTAGGTTGGACATGAACAAAAACTTCCTCCCCAGAAGAGTTGTCAAGGCCTGTCCCAGGCTGCCCAGGGCCGTGGTGGAGTCCCCATCCCAGGAGGGGTTTCAAAGCCATGGAGATGTGGTGCTGAGGGACATGGGTCAGTGGTGACCTGGCAGTGCTGGGTTAGCAGTTGGACTTGATGATCTTTTCCAACCTAAAAGATTCTGATTCTTTACACTTCGTATTGTGGAGTGGTGTATCTTATTTAATATTTGATTTAAAATATTTTCTTACTCAATTGGAATAAAGTAATTTGTCCTCCCAAATTATAGTGGTGGGTTGCAGAGTAGAAGGGAAATGTTTACTTGGATGACTCTGAATTTCTGCCATTTTTGCCGACACTCCCTCTCTTAGGAGTTGAGTTGCTACACCAGGTGAATGTTATTTGTCCCAAGCAACAGATTTGTTACACTACTCTAAAGAAAACACCCAAACAATTTAATGAAAGCAAAAAGTTAGATAAAGGGGAAGAGCAGAAGGAAGGAGGTGTTTGTAGATTCCAGTAAAGAGTATTTCTATACCAGTTATTTCACAGGAGCAAGATTTTACTTGACCTATATGTGTTTAGAAGCAGTATTTCCACATACCCATAAAGTGTCTGTCTCCTTTGAATAAACACATTCACCCTATAATTATTTAGAAGCTTCTCCTGAACATCATCACCTTCCATGATGTCCAGCACAGAATCTCCCGTGAAATGGGTTTTCTGGAGATCTGTCTTATCTACATACCAGACCATCTGATGGACCTCTCAGTCATGAAGCGAGGCTGGTTTGTGTGTGTGAGAGATTTGTTTCAGAACAGTAATTCCCAGCCCTTCACCAACTGCTGCGTTGAGATGCAGCTGAACCGCGTCTCCTCGCTGCTTGGACCGTGCTCTCGGGTGCTTGCAGGTGTTCTCCAGGGCTGTTGTACTGATTTGCTGTCTAGATCAGGAGATTGCCTGTTTAGAGGAAATAACATGGTTTTATCTGCAAAGAGAGAGAGGCTGCTCCCGTGCATTTCAGGCTGCTGACAACTGATGGGATTGGGAAGGACTTAATGCGCAACTGAACATGGGATTTGCTTCTCTGGGGATCTCCTGTGCCTGAGAAAATAGTCTTTCTAAGAGAAGTTTTGGGGTTTTTAATTAATCTTTGCCCATAATAGGTTATTTTTCTAGGTATCTGCCACAAATGCCAAAAATATTGGAAAATATGAAGGGGTTTGTTTGATCCCTAAATAGCATTTTGAATCCCTTCTCCGGGGGAACAGAGGATGGAGTTGAGCAATTAGAAGAGTTATATCAGTGAGCAGCTCTCCAGTTAGGGCTGAAATAGCCTGCAGAAGTAGGAGGGGTGCATTGCCTATGGTTGACAAGGTCCCGGAACATGTTTTAACGTTCACATGGTAACTGTGGCCACGACAAGCGTTGGATTTGTAATGGGGACGCCCTGTCCGTTACCGACTCCGCGGGCTATGTCTACAGGAACTCCACACTCAGAAGCAAAACACCCTTCAGCTTGCGTTAAAATCCCAAGGGGTGTTAGGTCACCTAGTCCAAATGAGCAACAACAACTCTTAATGTGTCTGCTGAGAATTAGAGAG
Source organism: Actenoides lindsayi (assembly GCA_025331215.1). NCBI lineage: Eukaryota > Metazoa > Chordata > Aves > Coraciiformes > Alcedinidae > Actenoides > Actenoides lindsayi. The sequence continues at coordinate 13,165 of WTSP01022338.1, read as the reverse complement.
GAAAATTAAACGAGCATTTTTGGACTCGTCAAAGCGATTCAACGGGCGGGAACGTCCGCTAAAAGAAAACTCCTGCGATCAAAGCGTGCGCTGGAGAGAGCAGAGGCTGCTGTTTTAGCAGCTGAAAATCTGAAGTGTTTATGAATCCCGGAGATCAAAAACCAGCCTTAATGAAATGGCCTGGAGCTTTTCTCTGAAAGTCCAGCTCCTGTCGGTACCCAGCCCGCGCCCGTGTTCCTGGCTAGCCCGTGTGGAGCCGAACGGCCTTCTGCAAATGCCACCCAAAGGTAAAAACCAGAATGTCAGCCCCAACGGATGGACCTTCTGTCTACCAAAACTGGGTGTCAAAACACTGTGAGGCATTCAGAGGGAGACATCTGTTCCTATCTCTGCGTGAGTGTCTGGCCCTGCTCCGAGAGCTTGAGCCGCGCTTGCGTGTGTGGAACTGCACGTGATTATGGTAATTCAATTCATAGGGTTTGTTGGAAGGAAGAAACGTTGAAAGGAGGGCTGACTGGGGATGTAAAAGGCCTTGCAGGTAGGGTTAGGTGTTGCTAGAGTCAATCATTTCAGAGGCATCGGAATTTCAGCTAAAAACCCACTGAAAACCTGATTGAGAAGCCAGGGATATAAAGTTATGTGGGAGGTTGGGAGTAGTTGGGTAGAGTTCAGCAGTTGACTGTGTAGGAAACAGTGGTGCTGTGTCATATGTATATGACAGACCACGGAGCGCTGCTCGTGATGCTGTTTCCCTGGCATAGCAACATGCATCCAGACTGATAGGAACCAGCTGCTTAAAAGGTTGAACAAATCTCAGTGCAGGAGGGTGGTTTTTAGGTGATGAGACGCTGGTATGGTGGCAGAGGGTGAGCACAGCTTTGGCACAGCACCGAGGCTGGATGTGCACCACACCAAGAGAGAAGAGGAACAGGAAAGACCAAGGCACCAGTGGGCAGCACAAGGCCCAAGAGCTATGGGGAAACCTGGCTCAGAAATGCTCCCAACATCTGCCGGTAGTTGCAACGAGTCCTCCTGGGGTTTCACACTGTGAGTAGCTACTGGAAACAAAAAGGCACATGCATACAAAGAGTGGAGAAGAGGAAGAAGATGGAGCAGAGACAGGCAGCTCACCTGGCGACAGCGTTACCATTATTTTGTGAAAGTTGAGCTTGCCTGAAGTCATATAAATATATTCCATCAGAGGATGAGCAACAGTTAATAGCAACAATTAAGCTTGAGGACAGAGCTCAACGAGAGTAAGTGAGAAAGTCGTGGGTCAGAAGTGCAAGGAATTTGTGTGAGCTAAGAAATGAAAGCAGCAGTATGACTTTGGAAACCCAAGAAGAAAGCAGAGAGTGACTGACACATCCCTCCTAAAGCAAACGTGGCAGCCACTGGATAAATCCAGGATCTGCTGCACGATGCCCAGAAGAGGAAAAATGGGCTCCACCAGGAGAACTGGGATGGGGAAAGTCACTTCACCCATCACAGTGTGATAAATCTGATTATTAATTAGAATAATTACCCTGTCTCTCCTAAAACTTCGTCAGCCTCTTTTTTGAGCCCTGATTGGGCAAGACCACACCGTGCTTCTTTTGACCAGCTCCACCTTACCCCTGATGAAGAAATCCCATTAACTGACCAGGATGGCTTAGAGCAGAGCGTTGATCCTGGACTCACACTTTGCAGCCTCAAATCCACAGACTTGAGGGGGCCTTGTCCTACTGAGGCTTCCATGAGGATATGAAATAAAAGCAAAATTAAAGGCTGTGGTATATCAAATGTTGAATGTGGAAGATTTACCTATTTATGTGAAAACATCCTGATGATGGTTATCATGGAAAATGGCCTGGAAAATGACTGCTGTCTCTGAATGCTGCATACGGAGCAGGGAGGAGATCATCAGAAACAGTCTCCTTGAAGCATATATTCCTTCTGTGGGCTGCGGCACAGCGTGTAGGCAGCAGCCTCACTGTAGGAAAAACTACCAAGACTGAGGTGTAATTGAGCAGTTGACAAGCAATTTCTAGGATTATATCTGGAGATTGCACCCCCAGAAGAGATGCGTCTCTGGCTTTGTGGTTTAAAGAAAAAAAACCCCAAAAAACCCCAACAAACCAGTTTGGGTAAGCTATACCAGAGGAAATCATCACCCATCTCATCTTTGTAAGCTGTTTCCTACACGGCTACAGTGGGTTACAAAAAAATAATCACAACGCAAATGAGCTTATGGGGAAAAAATGAGATTAAAAAACATCATAACACATCTTCTCTCTGAGGGTGGTGAGAGACTGGCCCAGGTTGCACAGGGAAGCTGTGGATGCTCCATCACTGGATGTGTTCAAGACCAGGTTAGAAGGGGCTTTGAGTATCCTGCTCTAGTGGGAGGTGTCCCTGCCAATGGCAGGGGGGTTGGAACTGGGTGATCTTTAAGGTCCCTTCCAACCCAAACCAGTCTGTGATTCTAGGATGTCTTGATACAAACTCTCATGTGGCCAGTGGATACCCCAACCCTGGGGCATCATGTTTCTGCTGCCGCAGGGGATGTCACCTTGGGTAGAGAGACAACTTGCCCTTGCACCCTGGTGCTGGTGTTGGGTTTGCAGGGTTTCTCCACCGATCCGCACACCTGGCCAACTGGCAGCCGGGTTGGAGGCTACTGGTTTACGGTTGGAGGCCATGGGAGAGGTGCCCAGAGGCAACTCGCTCCATCCCCTCGTTAGTAAAACTGGGCATGAAACGCCGGGGGAAGACACAATGCAGATCCTTGTATCGTATGTAAAGGGAGCAGTTCGAAATCGAGGGGGTTACTGACCGAAACATATGCGAGGGCAGAATTATCAGGCTAAAACTCATTAGCAAAGTGGATTGCTCTGAATGACTCTCTTGGTTTTTCTCTCGCGAAGTAAGAAACGGACAAAAATTAGCACAGTATACAATTATTTCGCACCGCCTCCCGGCATTTGCTTCCCATCCTTTCTGCGAGCGCTGTAAAGAAACAAACCAAACCAGCTTGATGAAAAGGGTTCCCACCGCAGAGCCGGGCTGACGTCTCCCAGCACCGGCCACCTCCTCTGAAAGGGCCCACTGTGTCCCGCGGGCTCTTTCAGCCCTCACAGAAGAAAGGGCTGCTTGGTGCAGCTCGTTTCCCTCTCCCAGGCCGCCCGGCCTCCTCTTCCTCCTCTCCCGGCCAGGGCCGCGGCGCGAGAGCTCCGGTGCCAAGCTGCGGAGCCAGGGCGGAAGAAGCGTCTCCTGAGCTGCCTCCTCTCCCTCAGCGAGTCCCCCGGCCTCACAAAGGGCTATTGAACCGGGAAGGCTTCTGCATTCAGGCGGCGTGGAGGGTTTGTTTATGGGCCTGTCACCCGCAACAATGGGCAAAAGGCCTTTTCCTGGGATTTTTAGGTTCTTTTTTTTTCCTCTTTTTAAAAAGACATCATCAGCCATGATGCAAGCCCGGGTCGGGTCGTCAGGATGGTAGCGTTTTCTAGATGCAGTGAGGGGAGAGAGCAGGGGAATGAGCCCTTTTGGTTTGGGTACAAGCAGCAAGAAAAGAGCGTAAGCTTTGTTTTAATTACCTTAAATTCACACACTTGTGTGAAAGCGTTTCTCTGGATAGCTATTTAAGTTCAAAGTTGTATTTTGGAGCTGCAGGAGAGGAAGACAGGATTTCTTGGGAATTACCTGCATTTGGATGCACATTTTCCCATTCCCATCTTCTGCGGTGTAGTTCATTTACACTTTCAATCCCAGAGTCCCAGCATGGATAGGGGTTGGAATGGACTCCTGGAGATCATCTGGTCCAACCCCCCTGCCCCAGCAGGGTCACCCAAAGCAGGGGGCCCAGCATTGCATTGTCCAGGTGGGTTTGGAATCTCTCCAGAGAAGGAGACTCCACAACCTCTCTGGGCAGTCTGGCCCCATCCTCTTGCCCCCCAGGGGCCCTTTAGCTGTTGATCAGCCTTGATCAGATCCCCTCTCAATCTTCTCCAGGCTACCCAGTCCCAGATCTCTCAGCCTTTCCTCAGCACAGAGATGCTCCAGTCCCCTCAGCATCTTTGGAGCCTCTTCTGGACTCTCTC
>WTSP01022337.1:17180-65694 GCA_025331215.1 Actenoides lindsayi | reverse complement strand
TGTACTACACACTTTTATTTAAAGATATATAAGAATTTTTGCTTAGCAAGAGAGTATTTGTGCTCTGGAATTTTGTTCAGTTGGGAGACAATCCTGAAATAAGCCTAGATGTAATACATGAACGAATGCCCTTTTTTCCATTCAGCTGATTTTATTTGCTCCTGACCCAGGAGCAAAAATACAAAACATTCCCGTAAGAGCACAACAGAAATGTCTTCAGCTCCCCCATTGCACTATTTCTAAAGAACATGACTGTAAAAATGAGATGATTATGGGATAATTTTAACACAACAACACTGCTCAGTGGAATTCTCATTATCACTTTAGGCAAGTGGTCTATCACTTGTCTCACGTACGTGCACAAATCCTGGTGCAGTGTCCATAGCAGAACAGCACATGAGCAGTGTTCACTTCGCAGGACGCTCACTCTACATAAAAAACTCCAGGTTCTCTGGAAGCAGCGCTGTCAACAGAGCAGCAACTTCGGTTATTGTTGCATTTCTTCTCAAGCAATTGTCTTAGGACAATTATAGTAGATCATAGTAGATAAGAATAACTACGTAGACAATATAAAGCTTGAAGGCAACAGAAAGCAATATGCTACATGATGTATACCAGTGATATCTGGTGAGCACTACTAAAGAAGCAAACTCCCTCACTGTACAGTTTAGAAGTCCATAAAGTGTTCCAATGTGAACTATGGTTCAAAAATTCAGCCAGCTTTGGTTTCTCCAGTCCCAGTTGCTTAAGCAGTTCCAACTTGCAAACCCATCTAGAAGGGACCCAGCAACAAGGCAGGAAAAGCGAAACTGTGGTGATGTCTGGGTCAGCAAGCGCACTAACAGTTTCTCTCCCCAACCTTAGATTTTCAGTGGAAAAAGGACACTCAAATAGCTCCAAGCACAAGAGCTTAACTACAGTACCCAGGCTTTGCTTAGAGGAGCGTATTAAGAGAGCAGCATAACATCACCCCAGTTACCATTTGCTCTTTTGTCAAGAGATACTACAGAAAACAGAGAGTACACTTCAAAGAGCTTCTTAGATGAAAAATTACCCCTTTTTGGAGCACACTCTAGATACTATGATGATGAATTTCATACCATATCATTTACTAGTCAAAACAAGAATTCATTATCAAGATTCCTTAGTGTACAAAACTCAAGACATTTATGCTTTCAAACACCATCACTGACAACAGCCAGATAATAAAAACCATCTTCCAACTCCCCAGGGACTGTTTTTTCATGTGAAGTATAAACAAAGAATATTAAATGGAAAGAAAACAACTGAAGATATTCTAAACTTAGAGAAACCTGCAGAGTAATGGGGAAATAGCTATTGTTTTGACTAGAGCATCTACTAAACTACACATTGTGTACAAACATGGCAACAGACGTTACATAAAAATAAATAAATAAAAAGCTGAGCTCCCTGCTGACTTTATTTTTCTGAGGAAAGTTTAACTTCACAGAGATGTGATTTCTCACCCATTTCAACGGGCTGGCTTTGAGCTTTTCTATTAATTAGAGTGTTTCTTTGCTTTCTGCAACTTTTCTGTAACTTCCTCATCAAAAGAAGAGTTAGTTCCCTGAAATAAAAACTTAAAGTTTGTGAACGCACAATACACTGCACCTTTAGAAAGTACAGACATGGCTGGGCTGTCTAAGACTTCCAGTTCTGCACAGCTCAGGCCCAGTTCAGAAAAAACATACAATGAAGCCTGCCAAAGTTTAACCCAAGTCAAAGCATAACTGCACAGTCATCAAATATCTGAAGATATATTACAGTCACATAAAATATACAGCTACTAAAAATTTCTTTAAGTAATTACTATGTGGTATATTTCTGACATAATAAGATCAAATTAATATAAGTTGGTCAATTTAAATGTTAAGATGCATCAAAATTTAAACACACAGATTCAATGCTATAAAGTTTGTAATTGAAAATATTTCTAAAAAACACCTCTGAAATACTGACCATTTCATTTGACTTAAACGCAGTTACACCAAAATACACATTACATCAAGACTGAACTATTTAGCTAACCACAACAGGCAAAAGGCATAAAGCAAACAAAAACTTTAATATCACCTACAGGCCCGAGAAACAGAAATGCAGAACAGCATCTGGAATGATGGTAATCTTGAAACTATCTGAACCTGGGCTTTGGATAAAGCCCTTATCACAAGCGAAGGCAGATGAAAACCACAGATCAAAAACCAGTTCGAATTCTGAACTTTTCCAAAACTGTAACATTCAGAGCTGTATCCAGGCACATATGCTTTTTAAGTTCAATAATCTACAATAAAAAGATTTTACTCTATGAAAAACCTACTCTTCATGACAAAAACACCGAGTATTTCATTGCTTCAATCCTAGACACGTATCACTGTATTCTCTGGCTATGGTTGCCCAACCTTTACCTCTCCTAATATTCGTCCTCAGCAGACCTGGACAAATTTTCCAACGCACACACACACAGAGACAACCCAGCTGTCCCCTAGTAAATCCCCAGATGCATATAAACAACATCACAAGGGAGGCCAGTCCACATGCACTGCTTTGACAGTACTGGAGCTCTTGTTTCCTGTTTTCTCACTTCCCGTGTTTCATATGATGATGGTTTCCACTTTTAGAGAGCAATTTTCAGAACTACTATTCAGATCGGAATCATCTGTGAATAAAGATGCCTTCAGCTTGCCATCAACAGTTCTCTCTACAGCACTAGGCTTTGTTGTTGCCCTAATGACTTCATCATAATTTTCCCCAGATTCTGATAATACTAAATATAGATCACAACAGATATTTTTTATTATATTCTCTGGCATCTTTGCACCACAACCATTGCCTTGTATTAGCTGCACTGAGCGCCATTCCTTTATTCCCATAGCTCTTTTTCCAAGAGCACTAACGTTTAATTATATAAGCTAATACATGGAAAACTATTTTTCAGTTGCACATAAGTTTATATAGTCATATTGTTAAATAGATTTTTACCTCCTTTCATTTACATTTTCTTCTGAAAAGCAACTGAAATCTGATCTTTTATTTTTCATTTTCATACAAAGTTACAAATTTAAATACAACAGATCTCTATTTATACTGGAAAACCGGGGAAAAAAGTATTTACAAGACTAAGACAAAAGTCTAGAAATCTTAGTAACTTTAAAGAACTAATCTGATATTCTCTCCTCACAGTGTCTGCAGTGAGAACTTAAAACTAATTTATCAGAAGTAGGTAGTCTCAAGAGGTGAGGAGACAGCCCATGCCTTTTCATCCTGAAGAAATGAGAATTTTATTTTAAAGGTGTCTTTTAAACACAGGTTATAGGAGGGAACATTCTTGTGCTGACCAGGGTAAGAAATCACTATAAAGCTGGTCAGACAGCTTCAACAAAATTAGGAAAACCTGAAACATTTAAATGATTAGCAAAACAAAATTAAGAAACTTTCCGCCAGATGCTACTAGTACAAGTAGTACTACAAGTACAAAACTACAAGTCTTCTACAGACATGAGATGGACAAGATCCATCCCACACATACTGGCACAAGGTTATGTGCCCTCTCTTGCTTCATACTCTGGCTAGGTTTCTTTTACATACCCACAGCAAGCTCCAGTCCTGTCCCAAATGACATGAATGCAGAACCAATGTTCATGTACATGCTACAGAAAGCACCTGCCTCGCACAATAGACAAACCTGAAATTGTATCAGAAGCATCTGGCCCTGTTTGCTTTTTAATGATTTATAGCTGCAATATTTTTGCAATGCTATTGCTGAATTTTCCACATACTCTTTTATTAGCAACATCAAAGCTGATTTCCTATATGTTTCCCATAAATATTTTGTACACTTCATGTTCTTGGCTGTTTTTATTTATGCTTGTCTTGTGTTGTTCTCCTGACAGTAAGGCAACGTAAAAATTATTTGAAGGCAGCAACAAAACACTGGGTTTTTGTTAAAGTCTGAGTATCTTGAAAATAACATGGAAATAAGAAAACTTCAGAAAACAAAAATACTCCATAGGCAAATACAGTGACCCTTGAGAGTTTTGTCCCATGTTTTACCCTGTATTAAATTGCTTACAAATTATCAAAAGCTTGACCAAAACTTTATTTCTATCTTTTACACTTAAGTCAGATGCAAAGACCACTCAATCAAGGGTTCTTTCTAATGTAAACCAAAAAGGCTCTGAATTTGAGTTCAAGCAATATATTGCTTTGACGCATTTTAGTTTTGCATTGTCTTGTACATTCAGGATACTCAGCAGAAACAGGTTGATACTGACAGTTCCTTTTTGCTCTTTTAGGAATAAGTGATTTTTAGTCTTTCCCTCTTAGCTTCTCCATACTATGCCTCCAGCCAGTCCACTGTCTTATCTCCTTATTGTGAATAATTTCATTGATTTTACCAGTTAGTCTGATCACTAACACAGGTTTATTTTATGGTCTGTTGACCAATTTAGTTTAAAAAAACTGATGTAATAGTATCTTCAGATTCTTCACAGATCAACAATCCTATTTGCTCCAAGCTGCCTCTCCTTCTTATTACAACTAGCATCTCATTAACTGAGCAGCTGTTTAAAAACAATCAGCCACAAGACAGTTAACTTAGCTGTACTCCCAAACCACTGGAACATTTAAACACCCCATTTATGACAAATCTGAGAAAACTGGCTTTAGTAACTGTCTTAGGCTTTTACAGTTCTAAAATAGGAAGAGCAGCACAAGGTAATATAATAAACAATCCAGCTGAGTGGGAGAAGAAAAGGCAGGTCTCTCTCAAATTTTGCAACAACTACATTGTGTGAATTGTGTGACAGAGCTCATCTCCACATATCTGCCCGAGATGGTGGCATCTAGAGTAAACCATCTGTGTGGGCAGCCCCTGCAGAGAGCAATGAAGCACAGCACCTTCAGACAGCGATTCGTTCCAGCTCTGCACATATCTATGATGCTCTTCAAAGGTTACATTCAGGTGAGACGTATCCTCCTCTTTGTTTTGCTTTTGTAGCTGGCAGTCAAAAGTGTCACATCTGGCCCTGTATAGTCAGTCTTTGAAATCCAGTCTACAGTAGTAAAAGAAATCAATCATATAGCCCAGCCCAATGACCCATCCTTGTCGGCAAAACATTTCTTTTTCTCTACTAACATGCCATAATCAGCATAATGGCTGCATGTTCACCACGTTCCTAAGTAAATGTTTTATTCGAGTAACTCTCAGCCCATGGAAACACAACTCACTGCTTGATAGACACAATAAATCTTTCTCTGTCTTTTCTTTTGCCAGTGTTCTCATCAGTGTGTTTTTGATCAGACCTAACCCACAGCACTTCTGTGATTTTTTCCTGAACTGGTTTATTTCCGCTGTAATTAAGCATTTTTCCTCTTTGAGCTTCTAAGACTCCCACCATTGAGTAAAATTGATGGTATCCACACTTTTTGAGCCTGCTAGTGATCTCAAGGAATTCCATTTATTTTCCAGATGCTTTTTACCAAATTGCTACCTAATCAGGCTATGTTTTTATATCCAACTAAATATTTTATTTAAAGGGAGTCACTTCAAGAAGCACTGGCACGTACTTCACAATTTCTATTTTTGTCTGTAACCTGTGCTGTGTTAGTCAAAATAATAAAACAATGACTCCCTTACAGCAGCAGACCAGAGGTGTCTAGAAAGGCAAAAGTTTAGAAATAGTCTCTAAAGAGTTTTCATTTCTTGCCAATCACTACGTTTCACCTTCTGGGCCTGACTTACATGAGATTAAGACTCTGAGAAAGTTGCAGGAGGACACTATCATTTAACAGGCATTCAAGAAACATCCTCAAGATGCACATTAAAAATATGATAAAATTTTATATCGTGCCCCATTCTCAACATTTATGGATCCAAACAGAGGCTAGAGAAACACAGAGGCTGAAATCCCCATGGCCAGGAGCTCTGCCTCCAATCCTCTTCTCAACTCCTTCCATAGCTAGCCTGCCCTAGTCCTGACTCTTCCCCTGCTTCAGCAACTAGACATGAATGTTATCCTACCCAAATCCTGCCACAGTCCCCTATCACTTCGCTTCTCATGCTCTCACTCATTTTTTATATTTTTTTTCCTTCAGTACCCTTCAGCACATTGCCTTTAGCCACTCTGTTTTGACCTTGAGGGAGCAATTCACTCAGAACAGATTTTACCAGTTTCGTGAATATTAACCAAGGAAAAATATGGCTGTGGAATATTTGCACACAAAACAACCTGCTCTATGGAATTACGGTTTCAGAGCTTTCTTCTGTCTCCTGCAACAGTTCAGATCAAGACACAAACTCATTTGTTATCAAACAACTATCTTTTTGGAATCCTGTATCTTACCCATGAACACAGGGGGAAAAGCCTGAATTCCAGTGTTATCCCAATTGCTTGTGGTTATTAATCACATATTATCTTTTGAGCTTCAGCCTTGCAGAGAGCTACAGGAAAGCCTTCATCTGAACCTGACTGAGCAGGTGTAAGTAGGGCTGGGAGAGAAGCATCTAAAACAGCTGCTGCCTTGCTCATCTCTCAGCCTGAGAAAGTGGCACAGTCCTCTGATGCTTTCTAGCAAGCGTCATGTCCAACAGCTTGAAAACTCTACTGAAAAGATTTATTTAGTTGTACTTTTACTATCTTACAACTGGCACCACCTTTTATTAACACGGTGCAATGTTTACAATACTTCTACCAGATTAGGTAACAGCAGAGAGGTACATCACAGCAAGTATTTATTATTCCGAACTATTTCTTATTTTATACCTTCAGCTATAATTCTAGTTGTATTAAGAGTCATTCCCCTATTCCTGCATCCAATGCTTCTTTTAAATAGTGTGATCAGGAAGCTGTTATCTTGCTTGAATCACCTTCAGAGACCTGAAAGGGTTTCTAGTCACTAAATCTGGACTCCCTACTCTAATTGCAGCATGTACAACATGGTTCCTGACAGCACTGGGCAAAAGGCTCAGTCCCACACTGAAATCCTCAGCCTCTCGGGTTGTAAGAGCGTTCCCTGACTATGAGACTACTGCCTTTTATAGCAGTTTCTTCTCCAGCTGCACTTCCACTTTTATGTGCCTAAGTAAATGATCAGGAACTCATATTTGAGTCTACAAAACTGGTCTGTAGTGTCAGATTCTGGATTTGACCAGGAACTGTACACTGGAGCCAAGAAACTTTTCCAGCTCTTAAGTTTTGTTGAAACTGGTACACTTCCATCCAAAGTTTATGCTTTGACAAACTGGCAGCTTTTAATATGAAAGTGACTTAGTCAGAAAACTTCCCCATAAGCTCAAGCTCTAATTGTGAATAATACAGCCAAGCTCTCAGAAAGACCACAAGGATTCTTCTGCTTAATCAACTGTTAATTACTTAACAATACAGGTTTAAAATCAAGAACTTGATGGAAATATTGGAACAGGGTAGATGTTAACGTCTCAAATTTATGAGATCTTGACAATGCTGTCAAAACAAGAATAAAAAAGACTAGATAAAATCACCAAAGACTAAACTGGGATAAAAAAAAAAATGTTGAAAAACATTTTCAATCGCATGGACCTCTGAATATTTTGCAGGTATGCTAATTCTCTATGGCCACAAAAAAAACCCCAAACAAAACCAGTGTTATTCATTTGTGATTTTAACTATTTTCAGGTACCTCAAGAGGAGAGAAAATGGCAAGGGTAACACAATAAATCTGCAGCCTAAATTAAGAAGTTTTCATAGCTGAGAGAGCTGTGAGAAAGGGCTAAATGCTAGATAATTATTTGGTTAACTGAAAGCGCTCAGTATCTTTTCATTTTGCTAATCATAAACTCCCAGATCTCTACTAAATTATAAGGGATACCATATAAAATGCCTGTGCTATACCATACATGACTAGTGGTATATTCTTAAAGCAATCTTTAGGCACCCCAATGGAGCTTGATTTGTATGGATAATACACACCACACATTGGTTGCCCTCACCCACAGTAAACCCCTGTTCATAATTTTACCTACTGCATTTCCCAGGATCAAAATCTCATCTATGCGGACCTCAACACTCTCCCTCTAGTACGTCATCAAGAATGTGTTGCATTTTCCTCTGAAACACCTCAGGTGCCAAACAAAACCTAAGTGACAGTTTGAGGAAACTGTCTCAGAGGGGATGTTGAATGTGTGCAAACATGTGCTCTGTTTTTGTAAGAGCACCAGCCAGATCCCTACTGATGCATCAAGTGCAGAAAAATATTTGGCACCATCCCCTAGCCCCAGAATTTATCCCCTTGCAGGTAGTGGAAAAATATTCCATTTTCAGTTCTTCAGTTTTATTTGGTCTATACATAAATGAAAGATTCTGTCTTGTACAAAGACCAGTAAGTCTATCCACTTGGCTGGTGCTTCTAGGTAGCACAAGATCCAGAGATCTGAACCTTTCCTACTTATATGCTAGCCCCTATTTAAACTGAGCCTATGGTATTTGCCTATGAGGACGAATGTCAGGGTGTGTGCATGTGTGTTTGTGTGTGCCTCTGCATTCCAAGCACAGGGCCCCAGTCATTGCTCCGTAAACCCAGCCCACTCTCTGCAGTCTTCTACAGCTGCAGTGAGTTTCAACTGTGGGGCTGTTTCCAAGTGTCCATTCTGTAATTTAAACTTGAAAGCTTTTATTATCTGGAAATCACTTGGAAGTGAAGTATGGGACAAAAGTTTAGTTAACTAGTTTTATACATCAGAGTTACTACTAGAAAGTAACTTCCACTCATTTAAGTAACACTTTCTGAAAGGTAAGAATCTACTTGAATCTAATTATACTAAACATGTTTTATTTATCTAATTTCCAGTAAAAATAAAATATATAGATCGATACCTTGGGCTTTTTCTCAAGTGCCAATAATCTTCTAGCTTTCAGACATCTCCATGATGAGCTTTAATGAAAAAATTAAAAGGCTACTTTGTAATGGCTTGAACCAAATATAACCACAGAGGAAACAATTTCCTTTTTCTTTTAAACAATGCAGCAAACCATAAGGCCTTCCAAATAATAAAGAATGTTTATGGCCTCCCTCCTTCTTCCTATAACAATCTTGATGTTAAGTAAGAAAAACTTGAGCTCATCACAGGCATATTGCTCTTCCTTATCGCACGCGGAAGAGCCAAATAAACATAAGTAATGACTTGCTAGGGACCTTCTCACAGGAAGGCTGAAGCAGCTGTTCTATTGGATAACACAGAGAATCGAGGACATCTGCAAATATACTGTGATGTAAATAACAAAGTACATAAGAGTTAGGAAACCAAAAATTTGACCTTGCTCAGCTCCCTCCAAGTAACACTGACATGAAGAACAACATGTTTTCACTCACACAGAATGAGTTACTCCATGAAATGTAACCCTGAGCAGGTTTCCACTGAAAACAATGACTTAACAGAAGATAAAAAAAAACCATGGAAATATCTCCCCTCTTTCCACACATCATCTAGATTTACAATGCACAGAATGGCTATCAACGGGTTTTTAACTGCAGAATAGTAGAAAACTTCTGATCAAAGAGAATAACTGAACGAGGTACCTTCCTTTCAGTTATCCATTATGTAGCAAAGAGTAACACATTCTCAAAATCTTTTTACCATCTCCACAACATAATGCAGGTACCTATACCATTCAAAGAAAAAAAAAATTACAATGAACTAGGCTGGATGATGATAAAAAAGCAGGAATTAAATATCTCCTATTCTCAATCTTAAATCATTCTAAAAATAGACACATATTAACAAATAGATAATGAATTTGGCAAAGTTACTCTAAATTATTATCCTGTGCTTAAGAAGGGTAACAGTGGGCATGAATGAACTACAGATAATTAAGTTTTGCAGTCCCCTGAGTAGGCCTTGCCACATGCCTACATGAGAAAGACTAGAATAACTTCACCTCTGTAGTGTATTTAAGCAGAACAGTTAAGGGCAATTCTACCAAAAAACAAAACAAAAACCAAAACAACCAAAAAACCCACAACAAACCAATCGAACAAAAACCCACAAAAACCAAAACCAACCAAACGAACAAAAAAAACCCCCAAAAAACCCCATAAAAACAACAAAAATAACCCCATCAGGGTGCTGAGACAGTGGAACAGTTTGCCCAGAGAACTTGTGGACAACCCCTCCCTGGAAGTGTCCAAGGACAGTTTGGATGGAACTTTGAGTAACCTGGTCTAGCGGAAAGTGCCCCTGCCTGTGGCAGGGTGGCTGGAACTAGATGATTTTTAAGGTATCTTCCGACCCAAATCATTCTATGATTCTCTGAAATTATCTGTGATTTATTATCACACTATGGTTTTCACTCCTATTGCCCTGTGAGCATTACCCTTCCGCCCTTCTGGATATGATGTGCATGATCAAAATTTTTACTGAAAGAAGCAAAGCACTAACTGATGAGGAAATGAGGACAATATAAATGGACTCCTTTTTTAAGACTCATTGTAATGAGTAAATGCAGGGATTTACTTCATCTGTTCATTTAGCACTTTCTCCCCACTCCTCCAGACTAAACGGCATCTAATGAAGTTTAAAAACAATCAGGTGCCAAACCATCCCTTTTCTCACTTTCATCTCTGTGTACAAGCTCTTAGATCCATGTTCAAATGAAATTACTTGGTAGCAGCTAAACTGAGGAACAAACCACAGTAGTGTTTTCTTCTGTTTTCAGCTAATGCAGCTAGCAGCCTTATTAAGCAGTTTCTAGTGTATTTTATAGATGAAAGAAATAAAAAATATAACTGAAACCAAGGAATAGACATATAATATGGATAAGATTTGGCCTCTGTGATGTATTTTTGATGGAAAAAAATAAATAAAAATCACTGTGCATATGTCATTTAGAAGTGACTAGTTCTTTTTAAGTTGGAAAGAAGTTTCCCTAGGAATAGTCAATGGGAGTGGGGAAAAAATAAACCCTGGCCAATAAAAAATTGGCTTTCTTAAGAACTATTAATAAGAAATCTGATGAGAAGGGCATTTGTCTGCCCACTGAGTAAATATGAAGTATTTCCACCATTAATTTTTTCATACAGTAAATCATTAAAACATAAACCAGTATCAGAAAAATACTCCAGAGCCAACACATCTCTGGTCCAAAGTCTCTTGGTTAAAATAACTTAATAATTATACCTCACACAATTATGTTTATATTCTAGTTCAGAACTACTTAAAATGCTGCAGAAACACAAACAGCCATACAAACAGTTTGTTGCACCAAGTGCCAACTGAAACAAGCATGTAATAACATTGTGAAATTACAATATCTGACACATTTCAAAAGCTTATTCAGGTGCTTACTTAAGCCCATAAAACCTGCAGGGAAATAAAGACAAGATGGCATTTCAGTCAGCTTACCATAACATTTTTCTAGTGGAACTGCATAGCAACATATTAGCGCTGAAAAAAATGTCAGCAGTAAAATCAAATGCCAATGAGCTAAATGCTTCTGAAGGGGAAAAAAAAAAACCTAACAAAAAGAAAAAAGAGAGCTACTAATAAGGTAACCTCAGCACATTACAAAGGCATGACAGTCTTACAAGCGGTTTACAGCACCGAATATACGCAGTCACAGTATCATAAAGCATCTCAACTGCACTCTAAAATGAGAAAACAAGGGAGTTTATACCACATGCTGTGTGAAATCTGTGTCTCATATTGTTCTGCCAATACATAAAATTTGGAGGAAACCACTAAACCTTTCATTATTCTATGAACAAGTAGTCAACAAGGATATCTCAGTGTCGGAGCTTTTCATAGATAACATGAATGTTCCTCAACACATCTTAATTTAGCCATCAATTCACATACTGGAACGAGATACACACTTCTGTCCAGCATGATTTCTTATCTGAATGCAAGACTTGGGTGCTAAAAAAGATCTTGTTCATACAAAAGTGCCACTGAAGTTACACCGAAAGGATTGTCAGATCAAGATCTAGATAGAAAAACAGAAATAGAATAACCACCTGAAATTTTACTCTTCCATGCTCTTTCCAACACACAATATGCTTTTCCAAATCTACTTCCCAAAACCAGTCTTTATCCATTATATTATTTCCCAGGAGAGGTATCTGTTGTCTTGACTAAAAACAAAAATAAGACTGCAAAGAAACCAACAAGAGCCAAAGGTTAACCATCTTTGATGGCTACATCTCTGGACACATACGAATAGCAATACAATCTCCTTGATGCAGTTGTTTTCTCCATAGTTTTCATAGCGACCTTGAGTTCATTTTTATATCTCACTTGTGTTATGCTTCAGCAGTGTTTGCTCCTTCAACTCCATACAGTAAAAATTAATTAGCACCATTCTTGTGGCATTCACAGCAGTACTGATGTCTTAAGTTGCAAGTTGCCTAACTCTTACGGAAATTCTTGACCTGAAACTTGGCACATTTCTGAGTACATAATCAAAATGCTTGCATCTATTTCTTCAAGAGAGGTATGTGATAAAACCATATTAGTGAACAGCATTTTCATATAGTCTTACAGACACCTTTTTGTTCTTAATCAAGAGTTTCACATTTTCTATTTTGAGCAAGAATGCTTATTAACAACAATGGAAACACAGCATGTAAGAATATTTTATTTTCATTCTGTTAATCAATTATCGCAAGCAACGGTGTGTAAAGCACAAGACTCAAAGATGACATTTAACTCCTGCAAACTGAGTATATGTTGAGAAAAGGAATATAAGAAACAAATTTTCCTCACTCTGTTACACACAGAAAAACACAGAGCTTCTCACTAGAGTTTAACAAGATCTTGCATTTAAAACAAAATTAGGTTAAAAAATTCCTGCCCACATATGTTCACATTACCAGCCATGCTGTAGTTAGTTACACCAGCTATGGCCACTTTAGACTGATAAAATGAGCCCTTAACATTTTGATTAAAGGGACAGAAGAAAAATTTAAACAGGTTAACAGTGCAGACCCACAGAGCAGCTGAAGAGGCACACCCAACAAGATACCAAATTACTACACAGGATTGTGCCTGTGACTGAGGGTAAAGGGCGGGAAACAATCACCGTCTTGATATTTCACTGACAAACTGTAAGAACCAGAGTCTTCAAAAACCCCACTTCCATAAAAAATGGTCCTTCTTGGAGTGGATGAATTGCAGAAGGGAAGTGTACACCCACCCTGTAAGGGACTATACTGTTGATTTCTTAACAGTGTGGTCACTTGGAACCTGCTGACTGAATGAAGTTTATTCATGTTACTGTAAACCCTAAACAAACCCAAACACTAAAAACCAGAAGCTAAAGTTCATCTTTGCATGACTGTATTCATAAACATCATATACTAAATCACTTTCTCCAAGGGGTCTTGGTGGAACACCTTGAAAAGAAAGCCATTCAGCAAACTAAAAGAGAGAAGGTTTGAAGGCCCGTCAGTCAGTTTGAATACTGCCTGCATCTAAACCTGGCCCCTTGGAAGGCAGTGGACAACAGCCTGAACCAAGACAGTCTTCAGATCAAAACACAAGTGTCAATGAGTCCCCATTCAACACCACTGTCTTGCCTTGTCTGTGATTCTGTGATACAGTAGAGATTAGTTGAGACGGGAATGAGAAGAGGGGAAAGAGAATACTTGAACAAACAGTGAAGGACTGAAAAAAGAACTTCCCACTCTGGAAGGATATGGAGAAGAATTGGCCTTTGGATATAAACAGTGATGATCAAATAAGTAACTGTAGTAGTTACACTATTAGACAAAAACACAAGCAGAGATCAGAGGTAAGCCCCAAACACTCTGTTTATAATAATTCTAAGGACCTAAAAGTCTTAATTACAATAGACCTGAAATGATACGCAACCCTTAGAGAGAAAGTCGCACCTCTTAATGGAAAAATTGCTTCGCTTGCTGCCAGCCCTCATGACATCAGCGCTGAAGTGAACAAATAACAGTCTGTGCCATCTATCCTTGGCTGCCATTTGTGTTCTCACACCCCCTCAGATAGAAGTGATGACATGAAGACTAAATCTAAGTTATGGGGCAATTCAGCAAGAATACCGGGTTCTTTGAAAAAAGCATGTAATGTGGCAAGTAGAGCCTGATTTTTTTCAAGCTCCCACCTCAAGCTCACTAGCTTTGATGAAACTTAATTCCAATGAATAAAAACTATGAAAACATAGAAATTTAGTAGAGAGCTCCAAAGGATTCTCATTTACTATTATTTTTCTGAGGTAAACATTCAACATGTCTTCAGAAGGAAAGCAGAGGATTTAAATGCTATTAAAAAAAAAATCATACCTATGAAAATGTCATGTTCGAGAGTTCCTTACTCTTGTACCTTCCAAAAGCATCAATAATGAATGAATGTCATGAGGCACCATCTCAAAATCTGCTCAGACTACTAATAAATCTCTAAATGGCCGTGACCATTCCCTATTCAAGGGAACTTAGCAAAAAAGTAATATGAATTCCAAAAAACCAATTAATTGTAAATTTAAGAAGGCACTTAGTTAAGAGAACAGATGTACAGCTAAATAGAATCACAGATCTAGTATTGCCAAGAATTCCTTAGCTCTCATCCACTTCTCTACCCACATGAAAACGTATCATATTTGCAACAGCAAAAAAAACAAACTGACAAACAAACCCAGATATTATCAAACTTCCTTTTTGTTTTTGGGTTGTTTTGTTTGTTGGGGAATGGAAGGAAGGAAGGAGTGCAAACGTGCATCTATATCACTGGCTGCTCTTGCAGTAATATTATGGTTAACAACTAAATCCCCTTAACATCCACACTTGTATATTCTGGTTCAGTTTTTCAGAGCACTTCTGGTGAGCTTGAGCTAACTTCCCATCTAATGAAACCAAACTGGAAGCCCCAGCCTGGAAGCAGTACCACACACGTGTCCAACACAACTACGGACACAAGGGTACAAACCAAAGATTTGTGTGGAAAGCTTCAGACCATGGAAGGATTAAGGAAGTGTTTTCCTGGGGATAAAGCTAAACGCTCAAAGTCGTATCAGGTAAATGCAGAGGCCTCAGCATCAATCCCTTCAATCAACTTAACCACTCTCCTCTTGCACCAAATCACTTGCTAAAATGCAACATGGCTAGACCCACTTACACCTGCAGAGAGCCAGCTCAGGTATGAAGCTCCCCAGCTTCTGGTGATAGATCCCAGGGGCAACAAAACAGCTGACAAATCTGCTGTTTATGAGACCTTTTAATGGAGGATAAGAGGGAGCTAGTAAAAAAAGAAACAAGGAAAAGCAGCTACATCGAACTATAAAATGATTGTACCATTTTAACTGAATGTATGAACGTTCTACCTCTATTTCAGGAAAATGTCCTAGGACACAAGAAGCATTAGAAAAAGATTGATTTCTATACACTTACTGTTTCACACGGCTTCTTTGGGAAATGATTTAGCATAGTTTATAGATTGACTAAATCCCCACTGGAGTAGTAAGGCTGTTTCAAAGGTGCAAATAATATTTCTTTCCTAGCAAAGTGAAAACAAAATAAGTACATACGTATTTAACTTTCACATTATTTGGCTGTCATATGGCTTCGTGACAATTGCAGACCACATCAACCATGTCAAGTCTTGGTCCTTTGCAGAACACATACCAATGAAAGTGAAAACTTGTTTTCTTTGCTTCGGATCACACAGCCAACATTTGTCTTCTTACAGAAGTAAACTTTTTAAATTGCTAAATACCATTTTCAAGAATCATTTCAGTACTTTAGAGTTTATGTGATAGCACTAATGACTTCAGCTAGAATTTCTCACAAGTGATTCAAACACAATTTACCCTTAGGAAACCAATGCAGAGAAACAGTAATTAAATGTCAAGGACCAGAAATAAACATTTGCTGAAGTCAAGGGAAAGCAATTCCATGGTAACAAAATTTATTACATTCAAAGTCAATGAGGGTTTCAACAATATCCTTGATGGGGGGTGGGGGGGGAGGGAAAAACCCCAAACCCACAATACTTTTCTCCCAACATAAAACCCACCAGATTAAATAGAATTGTCTCACAGTAATTCATTGTTCAAACTACACTAGGATCAAAATCTGATAGAAGTAACATGGAGAGTTACGTTCAGTCTCAGTCCCACATTGTTGACACACAAAGCAGACAACTAATCAACATATTTTTTTCCTCAGTGATTTCAGTTCTACTCTTTCCCCAGAAGGATCATAATTCTAGCCAGAAGCTACATCTGAATCTATAATCAAGATAACTAGACTGTAGCTAAAAGCTAGAAATACAAAACTCATGGAAGCATTCTTAGAGGTTTTTTAAGAGCACACACCTAGTATTTTAATTATAAGAAACAACAAAAGGCAAACCCTGACATCTCCACTATCCTCTTATTCCCATAATCTTATCATAGTATCTGAGCAGAACATGCCTAAGTAAAGCTTTAAGCAATGGTAAAACTCCCAAGTAACTGTCACATTATATTTCTAAAGCATTTGAAATGCCTTGTATCCCATTGACAGACTTCATTTTCCTAATTTAAGAAATTCATTTCCCTTCCACAGATATCAAGACTATCTAGAATCAGCTTACTTACAGCATTCCAGTGGTAGAAATATTAAAACCTTCAAAACATAAGCCAAAAGCCAACTGGCAGAGAAACTGTAGATGAAAACATTTACCCCACATCATAATCTGAAAAAGGTACCACAGCGCAGCCTTTAAAGCATTTCGACAAAATCTATGGTAAACAAGGACTTCAGGAGATTTGTGCATAGTATGTTTATATATCATGTCCTACTCTTATATATTCCAGAACCTAGAACTTTCATTAAAATATCCATTTTTCCACTTGGGTTTTCATCTGAGTATTCCTGCTGCTGCACATCTTTTTGCAGTTATCTTTCAGACACGAGCACACTTCTCATGATTTAAGGGCAATTTCCCCTCTCATTATTTTTGCACCTACAATTTCAGGTTCAAGTTTGAGCTACTTCACCATCTTGCCACTAAGCGCACATTCAGAGACCTAGGTGCTTTACTAGACAACTTGACTCTGTGAATTACCATAAAAACACAAAAAACCAAGTCCAGGCTTAACGCTCTTTGAAATGTATATTCTACAATCCATTGTTTTTAACAACAAAATTTATCACTCATTAAAACAACCCATGGAATACTATCACAGACATTTAAATTCCAGTGTTGCTATGTAGAGGATATTTTCAGTATTTTCTTATTATATTTCCAGTCACAAAAATCCTGCATTTTAATTCCAAGCTGAGAACCCAAAACAAACTCAGACTGGTAAAAAGCCTTTTTCTCTCAGCCAACAGTATCTTAACCAAACTTTCCATTTCCTTTGTTTACAAAGTTCCTTCTCACTCCTATTCTGCACAGATTCTGAAAGCACCATTCATCTAGGAAATTACTGGTAAATGATGTAGAAAGAAGTTATGATGTGCAATAGCACTGTCACTGACCACCAGTCCCCATGCTTTCTTCTGTATTGTATGTACACAAGAGACAAAACTGATTTTGAAGAGATACAGGGCTGCAAATCCACCTCATTTTGAACTCTTCATTGTTGCTTTTCTCTGCAAACACCTAAATTCTGTCCTCCTTCAGGCATGCTAGAAAATAGTCTTTAAAAAAAAACAAATGCAAAAACACATGTGTTTGTGAAAAGTACTAGAGGAATGAAAATGCCAAAAGCCAACAGAGAAAGTTCTGCAGTAAAGCCTCAACTGCCAATAAATCTCAGTCCTTATCAGAAGGAGCTGCCTTGGAGGCACAAGCGGAGAGTTGTCTCCATGCCCATTCATACCTCATTAAAGCTGCCAATTTTGACTCTTTCTACAAAAGACCACAAATGCAATACTTGCTAGGGTTTTTTTAAATTCAGCTATGCAAAGAGGCAGAAAAATTCACTACACATTCCAGAGTAAAAGCACAAAACCAAAACCTAAATCCAAGCCAGTTTCTTTTTTAATGAGTATGGGATACCTATGGTGTATTTGTATTCTTACCACTCCAAACAATAGACGCCATAAGGTGCCTACTGGTGATCCCTGGGTGTGCTGGCAAGGTTTCTGCTCTCTCCCAGCCTGCAGGACTGCTACCCAGGGAACACCATAACCACTATTAAAAACACATGGTAAAAGTCTTCGGACAATCACAGAGGTAAATCATACACAGCCTGCATCTGCAAGCAAGGCTTTTACACAGGTGCCAAATCTGCCTACTTGTAATGGGCACAAACCATTAAAAAGCTAAACAAATTCCAGAGAACAATTTGGCTTCTTGCACACTGTGACAGATTTCAAGTTTAAAACTTGCACTTCAGAAGATTTTTTTAATTGCCAAAATGCTACCATCTGTTCTAGGTTCACTAGGAAAGACGAGAAGGGCTGTTGCAGGCAGCAGTACCAGCTTGAGAAACCAGTGGGAAAATCTCAATTGCACATTTGAGACATTTCCAACCTGCCCTGTGGTCCCCTGGTCCGTATGTCTGAACATTGGTGCCATGTCTAAGGATGACACTCCTTGTGAAACTGCCTTAAGTTTCTTCTCAGTGCAAAAAAGTATCACTTGAGAATCACAGAATCATTAGGGTGGTAAAGACCTTTAAGATCATAGAGTCCAACCATTAACCCAGCACTGCCAGGTCACCACTAAACCATGTCACTCAGCACTCTTTTACATAACTCCAGGGACAGTGGCTCCACCACTTTCACAGGAAGCCTCCCACAGTTTACCGGTCTTCTTGTAGGTTTGAAATTTACTGCAAGAAATTTGTATTCAAAATTATTAGAAATTGAAAGCTGGATGAAAAAAACTAAATTGCCCCACATCCCTGTCCTGGTCACACAATTAGGAGTCCTAAAAGCTTTTAAGAAAATCAAGGTCATGACCAGGAAACTTTTAGGAGAGACAAGCAAGCACATCTTTTTTCACTCACTACCAGTCTAAACTTCAAGTACTCCAGCCAGCCCTACAGAAAAGGGAACTGAAGTTCATCAGCCTCATGTGAAACAGGAAAAGCCGTGGGTGTCCAAAGGAAGCAGTGCCTCTTCAAGCTTAGAAACACTCCGACACATTTTGACCTGCTGTATCCTATTTTGGAGCTACGGCACAAGGTACAATCTAACCATGAGTGGGAGAAGGATAAATGTGGTTATAAAAACCAGAAAGGATGAGAGCTAAGCAAAAGGACATGCTGCCCCTGAATAAAACTGAATGCTTGCACTTGGAATAGTTGAGGCCTGCAGTTGTCAAAAATGAGATAGAGAACTAGATGGAATTAGCCTGCCATGGTGGCAGTCCTAACCTCCTTATATTGCTAAAAGGAAAGACATGTTGTATTTCTTTCTATAAATCCTAAACGCTATTTCAAGTATTAGACCTTTCCCTGTAGATAAGAGAGTAAGTGTTAAAAAGCATAGCTGTCTCTAAATAAAAAGCTAAAAACTGAAGGAAATATCTTAGCCAAAATATAATATCAACCTCTGAACTCTTGCTTTAATTTCATATCTGGCTTCTGTTTAATCAAAACAATCTCGTCCCTCCATTAAGAGCCACTTTGGCTTAGATGTCTAGAAAACTCTAAGTGCAAGGTCGGAGCTGGAGCTGTTAGTTGAAAGAAGTGCCACTTCATGAGCATGGGGGCTGTACTGTCACCACAGTACAGCATTCGTCGTATTAAATTTCATTAATCTGTGAGGTAATAAAACTCTATATGCTGCCTTTTTCCTCAGGAATTAAGAGCCTTCATGCCAAACCATAGAGCATTTTCTCTCTTTAAAGAAGTAGGAACCCAGCAGCATGATTATGTCTTTGCTATAAGCAACAAGCTAATATGGTTCATGGCTCTATGTACAGCCTGTTTTTCAAAGCTTGTTTACAGAGGCCCAGATTTTTGGAGAAGTGTTGGTTAGTGATGCTTCAGAGCAGCATTAACAAGTAAAGGCTCTGTTACCAAAAGCAAGACGTAAGGTGGTGTTTTAATTCCCTCCACACGGACAAAACTCACACCCAGAACAAAACTTTGTGGTTCTGCCAGTGAGATCAGTCCCTTTCCATTTAACAGAACTCATGCAGTGGGCTGCAGGGGAAACCTCTAAAGTGAACACAGGAAAAAAAGAGGAAGATGCATACGCAGCACAGGTGTAGGCACTGCCAACATCAGAAACATGTCAGATTTAATTAGCACTGCTTGGTCTTGCTGCAGTTGCAGGACTTCACACCTGAACTGAATAGCAAGACACAGAGTTTTCTAATTAAATCCTAGGGTTAAAAAAAAAAAAAAAAAAGAAGAAAGAAAAAGCATTACTATAGTATATTGTTTACCTTCAGAGAAAGGCCAGGCTTCCATACCTTTTTCACAGCAGATTTTCATACTTTAGTTTAGGGCTAGGGTGAATAATATTATCTGATTTTGGAGGCTTTTCAACCAGAACAAAGTTCCCCACATTTTTAAAGGATATCCTTGAGAAACTCATCCCAGGAAATGCTCTGTGCAAGCAAGGAGCTTCAATTTAGCTTCACTAAAATTCAGGGGTTTTAATGAAGTTCCTTGAAGCAGCTGCAGTCTGCCCCTGCTTTGTAAACTGAAGGACCTATAATTTATCCTGGAAACATTTCATTCCTTATGTGTGTGCTCACTCTAGAAGGTCAAAACACATTTTTTTTAATGAAAACTCCAATGATGGAGCATTGAGCTGAGTTACACTGAGGCTTTAGGCTACAAAAATCTTTTACCTTGATAGTATCAGTAACAAAAACTAAATATTAAACACTATGCATGAAAAAGAGGTGTCCATTTCAGGCATTATTTCAACATATCTGTAGCGTGCTTTAGAATTTCTTGTTCCATTAAATTTTGCTTTCTTTTGCTGTATTCATGCAGCATAGTTCCATGTTGATGTACTCTTTCTTAAGGGAAGTAAATATAATTTTAAGTCATTTAGCAAATTATTCACATTACTGAGGCAAAAGTAACCTCTGTACTAATAGCAAGATCAGTCGCCCTTTCACAGAAGCTGTTAACACCCCTTCTCCCTGCCAGAAACTTCCGGATGGCAACTTGGAACACAGTCTTTCCATTTCACAGCAAGATAAGCGATTCTAATTCTTTCTCTGTTGGAGCAAGACAACAGTAGTACTTGTGCCCAAGGGAGAGAAGAAATAAAATAAAGACCAATATCAAAATTATGAAGTGAAAAACTCTCAACTGAAAACCAATACATTCCTTTTCTGAAACCAAGGAAGAAAATTAAGTTGAATGAGAGCCCACAGAATAAAAGGAAACAGATAAAACCATGGGAGAAAGTCAGGTTAGAGAAGAGGCATGGGTAAGCAAGCACCAGGAGCTGAGGGAATCGATAAGAAAGTTAAGATCCAGGAGGAGAGATACAAATCTATACAAATCATATGCCATAATTCAACTCCAGCTCCAGCTGGACAGAAGTGAAAGACAGGAAGATATCAAAGTGGAAAAAGGAGGGGGAGAGAGAGAAACAGAGTACCACAGAGAATATTTTACTTTAAGCATCATATAATTTATTACAAAAACTAAATGATCAGCTGCAGCTAAAGAATCACCAGCTGCAAAGTTCATCTGCTACAGCTCACCCTTGCCCTTGTGTATTTTAGCAATTTTAATTAAAATATTACATAATTCTAAGTAATTTTTGCTGATATGTTTCTGCTCCAATTTTAGGCAATGAATCAAGGTCTTACTCAGACCTTTAAAACAATCTGTAAGCTCCACAAAGTGTGTACTGTCAAAAGGCCAAAGCCATAAAATTCATGATTCTCATATACAATGTGAACAGAGCATTAGAAAATACACTGTAGGGAATAATCCTGTGCTGGTAAGGAGATAAACATGATGACTTAATGAGCCTTTTCCATCAATTTCTCTGATGTTATCAGTGCAGGACTTGACCTTTTTTCATTAGTCATATCTGCTCCCACATGGATAATATAAAAAGCATCAATGTTTTCACATATCCAAAAAAGTAAAACATTATTAGCATCATTAGGCCACCTGACCTTACCCCTTGCTGCAGGACTCAAAGTTTTTCCTCACATTCCTTCCATGTTTATGAAATAAAAGTTAAAAATAAAAATTAATTCAGGGATCATCTAAGTCTTTTCAGTCAAGCACGTAGGACTTGACTCCCCTCTAAAGAACTAGAAGAAACTGGGGCAAAATCATTCCACTTTTTTCTTGAGCGCCACAGCAAACGACACTGGTTTTTTTTTCCTGTGCAAAGGAAAGCAGGACAAGCCAGTAGAACAAATGGGTTAGAAGATGTCTCTCCTCCTCAGCCCATGTGAATTATTTCACAAATTTATGCAAGCCAAAAGAATACTCTTTCCAGACTATTAGTCCTGCACAACTCTAACCTCTACAAGCTATTTCTCATTTTTAATATTTGCTCCATTTTTACTTCCCTGTGGAAGCCTACCTCTGCTGGTGCCCAAACAGACACTCATGGGACAGTTGTCATCAAAGGGGCTCAAGTGGCTGTCTTGACTCCTCACTTGCTTCTGTCACACTGAATCAGCAGAGAATATGGCTTCCAATGGGCTGAACCACAGACCAGAAGCACCAAACAGCAAACAGCTGAACTGATGTATTCCTGATGGAATTTGTTCAGGTGGAAACATTTCACTGTTGAGATCATGTTCACCTGTCCATAGCACATAGCTAGACTAAGCCAAAGAGAATGAAACACACAAGACTGCTCACTGGGACCACACAAATGGAGCAAAGAAGAAAATTTGTCAAATTATCATCTTTGGTAGTTCACCTAGAGCTATCACCACTCACTTCTCCATTCTGTTTGAAAGTGTCTCCTTCCATTAAGATAAATTTTCCCTACTAGCCTCTATCATGGAATTATTTTGCTCTCACACTTCATGATTCAACTCCCCCACATCCTGAAAGTAAAACAGCTGTCTACGCCCAAACTGCTTTACTGATCCAGCAGAACTACCGTAAGCAAGTCCGAAATTCTTGTTGTTGTTTTATTTGGAGACCTAGGGAAGATTATGGAGTAAGGCATCCTCAACTTGAACCTCCAGGGGCACAATGTTGATTCCTTCTAACCACAGTGAGTTACAAAAAACATCTGACATGTGCAGTTCTTGGTAGATTAGCTGCATTGCCAAGTAAGCAAAGAGGAGATTAAATTAAATAATAGAACTCAAAATACGAAATATCCTCCACTGTTCCAGGATCCTTTTCCTCACTGGTTGAAAGTGAAGGCAGAAAGATGATCCCCCCACAGACTGCACACTGAGTTCTGGGTATGCAGCTGGCAGGTACTCAAGCCTATATTTAAAAGCATAGTAGGGCTGGGGGAGAAGTGAGATGAGAGGGGAAAGGGAGGGTTGCTGTCAAGGGTGGGCTATTTTGGGCCAAAAAATCACTTTCTAATCTAGAAAAAGTGTTGGGTTTTTTTTTTCCTGGGGAAGTAGACGGTGGGTGGAGAGGAATGGGGGAAGGGAAAGTTTCCTTCAAAGTAATTTTAAAAAATTTTTAAAACCCTAAACTTCAATTATGTGAAATCTAAAGACAAGAACATTTTTTTAAAATGTAAGTTCTGTTCGTTTCTCCCCCAGCAGTGCATGCACAAGCTCTGTCACCGCAAAAAGAAACACGAGGTGAACAGACAGGACAGGAATAAAATGGTCTTCCTCCTTGGAAAACATATCAGCTCAGTATGTATTTTGACTTTGTCCACCACAGAGTTATTGGGGGTCAAGGCCAACTGAGAGTGAGGATGGTATTTCACTTCCCAATATATTGCTAGGGTAGGAATTTATTTTTTTTCTTTGTAACTGAAGTTCATTGCAGATGCCTTCTTCCTTATGTGATATATTAAAAAACATACTTTACTTCCTGATGAGCAGATCATACTGCTTTTATTAAAGATTATTCCTCTGACAATACTGGGGTTTTTTCACTTGTTTAAGTTACTTTCCAAAAAGGAGGTTGAAGTGTATAAGGATTACTTAAAATATGTTTCAGTAGATATCGCTCTCGTAACTGTTACTGCATTTCCCCAAGAGACAGAAGAGGGGAATACTAAATTTAATGTAGTACACAGTACCGCAAACGGAAGACCATAGTAATTAAAAATGCCTTTACATTGTAAGAGAATCTTAAAATGGTCTCCTAAGGACTGGAAGAATGCCAGAAATCCTTGTAGTGAAAAAGGCTGTCCTTTTAATAAAAAGTTGCCTAAAATTTGCCAAATTAGACATAGTTCGTTCCTGTTTCTTTTAAACCAAATAAGAACTAAAAACTGGAAAAGAAAACTTACGCTTAGGAGCAAAAAAAAAAATAAAAATCAGAACAATTTCTGAACATGAGAAATGCGTTACAGTTACCTGACTGCCAGGCACATCTGCCCAGACCTGTGGCCTTCACTCCCCACTGTACTCTCTTTCTGACCCATTTGCTTCTCTTCCCTTCCTTTGATTTCTCATCTGTAAGTGACATCACTGAATTATTTCATGTCCTTGACAGGGTGTCATTAAGATTAATTAATG
The DNA here is from genome assembly GCA_025331215.1 of Actenoides lindsayi. NCBI lineage: Eukaryota > Metazoa > Chordata > Aves > Coraciiformes > Alcedinidae > Actenoides > Actenoides lindsayi. Next base: position 41,135 of record WTSP01022337.1, on the reverse strand, counting down.
TCTGGAAGGTATTACAAAAAGTATTATAAAAGCACCAGCTAGCATCTGAGAGCTACAGAAATGCAAGAGACCCTTGTTATCATCAATCCAAGAGTCCAAGCAGTAATATTAAAAAAAAAAAAACAAACAAAAAAAACCCCAACCAAACCACCCAAACCCCATCATGTTGGAATTTCAAGGAAAAGAACGAGCAAGAACCAAGGCGGGAAATGCTGCAAAAATATCGATTCTTATGTTACAGATACTCTGGACATTGGCTTGTGTTCTCATTAAAGCCAGAAGAATCACAAGTTCTGCCAGATATATAATGTAATATAAAAAGTATTTTAAAACAGAAGTCTTCCTATCCACAAAATGCATTTTCCAAACCTGTTATTATGCTCTTCTCACTTAGTCAGTACAGCTCTCTCTCACTTGCTTATAAAAAAAATGTACTTTCACTGGTTTTCTTTCTACCTTTCTTCTTAGTCCAGCCATCACAATTCATTCTTGTCCATCTCTTGTATTACTATGTCCCATATCAAAATTAAATCCAGATGAGATTTCCTGCCAAAATAGAAATAAATTCCTTCATGGATTGGACCCGTCTGCCCAGAGATGTAATGGGATTGAAAACAATAATCCTATAATTTCACTATTGCTCTCAAAAAAACACACTCTTTCCCTTCAACAATTTTATTTTTTTTTCATCTTCAAACTTTAGTTCAAAGGATGGGAATGTCACACTCTGCGTTCATTCACCTCAACCACAGCACTTGAAGGAGAGACAATCTCAAAGTTAAGGAAGACTGAGGGGCATTCTCCCCTGACAGGAAGTGGGAGGCCAAGTTTCTGTTGCAGGACAGCAGTGTGAAAAGGACTGTAACACCACAATAGTGGGACTGATGCTCCAGGGACTCTCTATTGCAGTGATCCCATCGCAGATGGACCACTACATGCACCAGCATCACAAACTGAGAAAGTTCACAGCCAGTCTTGCTTCTGGTGTTTTCCTTAATTCTCCCAATTGCTGCTAAGTCACGTGATTTTTATTTCAGACAGTGAACATTTTCTCACTCGTGCCAACATGGAGAATGATTTTGAAGTGTGAATTCCAGGCAACCAAAAAGAATAAAGGAAAAACATTTATTATCTTTGATGTAACATTTTGCCTGGTTATGTGGCATAAACAGATACATTTACACATACACAAGCATGCACATAAATTAATCAGTCTCACACAGGGAATTTTTTTTTTTTTTTCTTTCTTTCCCCAAGTATGTCAGAATGGGAGAACAGCCAAGAAACATCACCTTCCTCTTTCATTGCAACTTCAGTATAATTTAATGAAATACAGAAATGTCCTATACTCCCAGATTACGTATCCTTTTAGTAATTAGCAGGAAGAGAGATGCATTTCAGGCCAATGAAGAAAAGCAGATCTAGAAATCAATCTCAAAAATCATCCAGTGTGTCTGGATGTTTTGCCACCTCATCAAGGATCAGGGGTCATGGATATTTTATGTAAAGAAATTAAAAAGCAGTAGGAAAATAGTGAGAAATTTGTCCCAAAAATACTCTAAACAAGGCATATTGTTTTGGGTTTTTTTGCTTTTTACTATTGTCATAAGGAGCAAACAGACAGCCTTCATAGCTGTATAGTCATATTTCCAAGAGCAAAAAAGCACTGGTAAATTAAAAGCATCTTTTGCACAACTTGACTGTTAAAAACTTTTAAGGGCTATCTTTGGACTTTTTTTTTCTAGTAGTATAAGAGAGTATAAGCAAAACTGGAGTACTCCTGTCTACACATACATAATACTCAAGTACACTTTCAACCCACTTAAAACAGACAGCATTTATCATATACTGGGAATTGATTAAACAAAATTCAGTGCATCACTAAATTCAGAATTTTATCAACATCTAATTGCATTATTATAACAGGATACTTTTGCCAGCAAAACGTACACTTGGACAAAAAACCAGACTTCTTTAAAAAGATTTCTTTTCCTTGAGCTCATTGGCAGGAGTTATGCTGTACCCCTCCCCTTTTTTTCTTCTTCTAAAAACACCCCACAGTTCTTGTCAACCTTTGCCTGACTTCACATGTGTATTTAACCAGGATATGGTCAACCAAATCACCATGTCTGCTTCCTTTAAATACTGATAAATCCAATTTGCATAATTTCTGCAGACTTCTCTACGTTCCTAGATTCTTAAAAACTATCCATGTATAAAAGGCTGAAAGAATTCAAAATGCCTTGCTAAGACACATGCCTGTCAGTTCCCCTTGAAAAGGCTGGACAGTACCATGTCATTTTACCAGCACTGGCATCAAATACATCCCTGCATCATGTTCTCAGGGGGAAGTGGCCCATTCGGGGCCTTCCCAAATACAGAGCAGAAATCCACTGAAAGTTTTTCATAACTGCCAATTGTTTTCTGCAGCTTAGTAGCCAGCCACTGCCATTTCTCCCTTGACTGAAGACGCTCTCACGGGATGCCATCTCTAGTTTGGGTTAATAAGCCCAGCTTCACTGAATTCAAACAGTGTATTACAGAGTGTAGCTCATGCAAAAAATATCAAAAACTTCACTTCCTAAGCAAACCAATAGCACTCACTAGGAGTCCTTTCAGCATGAGCTTTTAAGCAAACCAATATACTGACAGTGTAGCACAAAACAACATATTCTGGGGAAAATACGTGCTGGCTTGTACAGACACATGTACTAGATGTATCTACAAAGACGTTCTGTTGTTGTCCCACCAGTATATCTGTGGTAGAACTAAAGAAAGAGCTGTGATCTTCAAGGAGAAAGCAACAAACATGGCCAAACAACAGCCTTCCAACACGAGCTCTGCAGGCAAAATTTTCCCGGAGGAGAAAAATCTGGAATTCATAAAAAGCATTAGCTACCAAATATGTGACCACAGAAATTGTCAACACCAACTCTCTGACCACAGAATCCAGGATACTTTAACCACAGCCGTTCCCAATTTAAAGCCAGAAATATTAACGTAATACATCTAAGATAGGCCAATATATCATATGGCAAATCCCGGCAAGGAAAGGACTGCTTTGCTTGCCTTCCCCCACCCAGGAGCGGGTGGGCTGGGTAAGGCAGTGGTTGCCAAAGCATTCCTGGAGACTGGCAGTATGGGCTGTCTCACTGAGGCTGAGCTCGGGCCAGCTGGCAGGAACTGCAGCTCACTTTCTGCTTCCCCCTCTTCCGAGTTCCTTTAGCTTTTTAGGAAATGATTCTGAAGCTCTTCCCTCCGTCCAGATTAATCCTTGGCAGTCAGGAAAACAAAAAAATAATAATAATAAAAAAAATTACACCAGAAGGAATATAAAGGGACTGCTCTTATGACATGACATTTTTAAACATATACAGCAAAAAACCAAGAAATTTGCCTTTGCAGAACGACGAGACATGAAATGTGAAAATCCATTTCATCTTATATAATGATTGAAGTAATGGGACAAACCTATTGCCTTCTAAATTCCATAGAGCTCCATATTTAGGCCAGTTATTTCATTGTTTTAAACATATACGTATTTTTTAATAGTATGAAAAAGAAGCACCTGCATTGGACCAGCCATCTTCCACTACAGGCAACCATATCAGAGTCCAGAAACATGTCATCACCTACTCACTTTCCACCTCCCCTCAATACACACTAGAGACCAGAGATGGAAGCACACAGCATGCACAACAGATGAAACGTGTGAAATACCAACATCAAGTGTCATGGAAGGATTAAAATATAAAAAGAAAATTAAAAAAGCGACAGGGAGCACTCTAGGGTTGGGCTAGTCTGGGTGCAAAATTCATCTGTGTCTTGCTTCCAAAGGGTGCCTGCTAGAGTTGCTGATCACCTTATTAATCAGGGAATAACCCAAATAAAGGAACTGCCACCAGGCTGTCAGGACAGTCCCAGCACCCCTGTTCACCCAAGGACTTCAGGCTATCAGGTGGGGCATCGCACTCCCAAACTTCCTACTGAGCTCTAGCATTCAGATGCATTGGAGGAAGCAGATGAAACACACAGTGAACACTATCAGCATGACCCAGCTTTAATACCAAGTAAAAATGAATTGATTCTGGTATGTGAATCTTTACACTTCAGTACAGACAAAATGGAATTTTCTTTTTCTTTAGTAAAGCAAGTCTTCCTGCATAGCAGCTATAGGTAAATTATTCCAGCTGAGAAAGTCCAAGAGCTGAGACAATCTGTACTGCCCACAGTTCAATACCTATGAATAATGCCAGCCTTGTCTCCATCACCTTGTGGCAATTTAATTTCCCAAAAACATCTATCTGCCCATGCAGTTTAACCACATGTGTAAGAATATCTGCAAAAGCAACACTCTCTGACTCCTAATGCATCTGAAGGAACTGCTTTTGACATTCTGCTACTTTCCAGCTCTGTCATGAATTACTTGCTTTCATATTCTTGCCTTGACGGGAAAAACAGATTTGTTTTCAAGATGCGTTAGTTCAATTTTGTTAATATAAAAAAACCCTGAAAACCACCAATAGAATGCTAACACACCACTATCTCATCTCACTGGCTGCCACCATTAAGATGAATGAACAAGTACTTGGCTTTTAATGCAGTCCTGTTGAGGACTGAAAATTTGGAATAATTTTTTATGGTGTTTATGTTGACTGCAGGGTTGAGATACATGCTGATTCTTTAGCCTCATATCGGTAGCGAATCAATAGTTTATTTATGTAACATACGTCATTCTTTTCCCCTTCAATTGCCACTTGTCAGTGGCCTCATCTGAGAAGAGCATCACAGGAGATTGTCCAAAGGTGCCTGACAGTGGCATAAGTTGAAACACTTGAGGGAAGGTTTTAGTTCATACAGGCAGATGAAACTGACTGCAATGGTAACGCGGGAATCTGAGGACAAATGCACTCCATGGAAAAAAAACCAGTTTAAACTGCTTATTTTCAACAGAGTACAGTGAGAAGGCAGTAACACAGGCAGAGACAACCACGTAACAACTGGCTCTGGTAACAGACCAGGCAACGTAAATGGGATTAAAACACTCCAGTAGACACTATTAAACAACCCAGAGCTAATCCTTGACAAGACACATTGAACTCTGTGCAAAATAACTTGGCTTCTTGAAGAGAGATGGTCCTCTGCCATTACAGACACTATTAAAATTCCAAAACACTCCAAAAAATTCCAATGAGAAAAAAAGGCATATAGATTTCAAAGTCAGAATTACAAAAAATACACTGTAGCCAACATCATAAATTGAAAACCAAGAACATCAACTCAAAGTGCTCAGAATTTGGGGAAAAAGATGCAAGAACCATGAAGAGTTTCACCACTTGGCTACAAAGTTAGCGACAGCCAGCTTAACATGAACAGACTTGACAAACATGGTAACAGACACTGTTACCGTAAAACAATTATTCAGAGAAGCAAATATCTCAGAGAAATATTAATGAACTATCAGTTAGCAAATGATACAGGCTATTTTTCCTTTTTATGTTGAAAACAAGTGTAGAAGCTAACATGATGGTATAAAAAGCACTCCTACTTTAAGAAAAATTGCAAGCAATAGAAGACAAATGGTGCTCAGGACTGCTGTTAGGGAAGAGCATGTGTATCAGTCAACAAGAAACTGAGGTGATGCAATGTGGAGCCATCCCGAAGACCCAAGTAGCGACTGCTGCACTGAAATGGGCCCTACCTCTTATCAACAGGACAAACTTAATGGAAAAAAAGGACAGCAAAGCAATTCAAGAAAAAAAGCTGACTACCTTCACAAGGGCTTGGGAAATCCTTGGAATGCAAAAATATAGGTCAGAAGTTTTCCCTGTTCATATCAGGGTGTGCCCAATCTTAGACAAAGGTAGGCATATTATTCTGAGAATCCCATACTGAGCAAAAGTCTCAACAGAAGGGCAATATTTACAGGTCACTGTCACAGAAAAGAGGCATTTTGTTTCTAGAAAGATACAAAATAATCCAACAGAAATGTACAAGAACTCACATTTCCTAACATGGAAACATTTTCAAGATAGGGCTGATGCAAATTCATTTTATAAAATTAACAGAACTGCAAGTTGCTATTGCAAAAATCCAAAGTTGTAAGCATGTCCTTAAGAGAACCTCTTTTCTAGACTGTCACATGGGCTCTCACAGCTTCCACACTGCTTCCCTAGGAAATAAAACAGTTGCAAAGGGAAATAATTGCTACACAGAAAACATTTATCATTTGAGAGATGTAAAGGTACAAGCAAAAGTTGCATCAACACCCCGAATGCCCACTGCTTCAAGCATCACCTTCCTTCAAGCTTTTCTATTTCTTCCTTACCATCGCAACTATTCTCCCTTACAGCTACAAACAAGTTTGGTCTGAAGTGGAAAAAAAGCATAACTGGGATTGCTCAAAAGCGAGTAATGCAAGAGAATGCAGCAAGGGATACAGGCTGGCAATAGCAAACATGAGGAGATTACCAGTATACCTGCTCCTGACAGTCAAGGAAAACACATCTACATTCCTTGAAGCAGCAAACTGCCTAGGGACTTCCCCCCCCAATCTAGATCCAAATCTAGCAAGAGTATCAAATTTGCAGCTTGGAGGAAGGCTGGGTTCTGGTAAACTGTACTAGCACTAGTCACACAGTAAAATTTTCTACAGTGCATATAAAGGTCTCACAGTTTGTCTTAAAATTCTGCTTTTTGTTAAATTCTTGCAGCCAGAAAGCTGATCGTGCTTTCACTTACATACTAGAAAAAAATATATAGCTCAGCTGTTGCAATAGAGGAATTGGAGGAGGTGAAATTCTCTGGTACCTCTGAAACATAGCAATTGTTCTAACTAACAAAGGTTAACAAAAGCAAAATGCTTTTAAATATAAAAGCTTTAGATTTATTGTCTTCATGCTGTGTGCCAGCTAACTTTACCATGCAGTCATGTAAGTACAAAATAACCATTTGCAGTTGCACCTTCTCAGATGATGAGGCAAAGCATTATGGCACAGAAGACAAGCAACTTTTGCTGAAGACAGAGACTCTACCTAATTGGCAAAGGATGAGCAAAACCTTCACAATGAAGTCATCTAAACAAAAAACCTCTCAGCCTTTAAAACAATATAACAGCTTTTGTCTCACAGAACTTCCATCGAAAAAACCCAACCCTTTATTACTGAATAATAATTAATCCCAGGATCCCACCTGATGAGAGTGCCAAAATTGCTTGAACTTTTCCTACCCAAAATTAACTGCAGAACTAGCAGTGCTGAAGTCCAGTTGTGCTGGACTTCTTATTGTTAAAACATACTGTAAGTATTGTTTAATTCTTCCACTTTCTGAATAGCTGGCTAAGGCAATGGAAATCCTCTGTCATGTTTATCTGTTCCTGGATCCCTGTTATTAGTCCTTGTAAAGGCAAACCAGCATTATCACCTTCTAAACACCTAAGCAAACTATCAGCGTCCCAGGAAAGCAACACACATTCTACAGTCTACTGTGAAAAAATGATCACGACAGAAAAGGCATAAGCCTCTTTCTTTTTTTAATATATTTTTTTCCAGCTATTCACTTTTAACAGAGTCCTATGGAAAAGCCATTTTGGAATATCAATCAGAAAAAAAAAAAGTCACATTGCTGAGCTGACATTTGGGTTCTACACAGACAGAGAAAGGAAAACGTTCACCTGTGCAGAAGTGAAAAAATCAAGAGCATATGTGTTTCAGTATTTTTATGTTTAGAAGGCGAGTTCAAGGAGAGGTGGACTTAGTACATTTAAAGAATGAAAGCAAGGAAGAGCAGTGGCTTTTGAAGAGGAAAATGTCTTTTAGAAGAAAGAGACAATTCCCCCTGACTGCATATTACACATATTCAGCCTACGTAGTGGATTCTGCCAGGTGTTAAGCGTTCTGGCTGGGTTCCAACAAACCACTTCATCACGTTTAGCTACATCCACAGTCCTGTAGGGCATCAGTTAAGTTGATGTTAATAAGACTACTTGAAAATGCTTGAAGCTACATGCTTGTAACTCCTGTTGGATTGGAGCAAATCAGCAGCCTTTAAAGCCTCCCAGTATTTGACAGGTAAAAGCAAAAGCTGTTAAGAGCTAGAGCTGAGGGAAATTTAATTTAAAACCAGTCTGCTTTCAAAACCAGGTTCCATGAAAGTTTTGTACTGCTCATTAAGATAAAAAATTCCGAAAACATTGGGCCCCTCTGTTATCCTTTTACTAAGCACAACATCTAAAAATAATAGCCCCCAATCTCTCTTTCCTCTCTCCTCCTTTCCCAATTCTCCATTTCCCCTTTTTTCATTTTGTAGTTTTGGTTTTTATTCTTCAGTTTTGAGGAATTAAGAAAGTGGCAAGAAGAAAAAGTGATGGGACAAAACTTCGTTAATTCTATGGTAGGAAAGAAGGAAAGGGAACAAATGAGGAAGGCATTAAAATGTCTACACATAAGATTAAAGGTCTGAAATGAAAAAAAGTATTATTGTAGCTTGACTAAATGAAATATTTTTGCTTAAGGTGTGAGCATGTGTAAGATGGTAATTTTCTGAAGCTGTCTTTGTAATCAAAGTTGGCACTAGTTTAAAGTAAAATGGCACTGACATGCCAAAGGTCCAGAATCAATGTCAGTAGCACAAGAATTACAAATGCAAGTGCAAGAAGAGAGCCAAGTTTTCTGACTCTCAGCCCAGAGAATCCTGCTTCCCAACAAACCAGTGTTCCTTTCTTCTACAGCTATGTTTTATATTGTTGCAAGACAGCTGGCACAGAAACGACCCCCTAAAAATTGATACGCTTGTTCTTAAACTTTTGTCACTACATCTGGATGAAGTAGGGGGAGACTGCACAGTTGTGATCCCACCACAAACTCGCTGCACACACTGTATCAGACAATGCTCTGGGAGCAACAGTCCTCAGAATCTCCTAAATATGTTCCCCAAGCCAGGCAAAAGGTCTGCTGTGTCTATGGGTGTATTTTGAACGATCTGCTATTAACAATTCAGAGTATAATAAAATGACAAAGCATGAGTAAAACTGGAGGTCAGCTGGAGCTCAATAATTTAAGATCTTTGCTTATAGAAAGCAGAAGAAAAATGTATTTTCAGTCCATTCTAATTCTCAGTTTCCACTTCCAAATATGGAAGACACAGGAGTCATTTCCCAGAACATGGAACTGTCCTCCCTCAACACCTCCCAGCACTTTTTTGTCAGTGTCAACACTGCTTTGGAAATTCAGGAAGCCTATGCGCATCTGTGTAAAAGCACTAGAGTCAGCTTTATGCCTACAAAAAGAAACAAAAACCAAAACAAAACAAATCAGTCTGAATAATGTTACATGGCTCAGGACCACAATAAGTTGGCAGTATTTAATCAGAAAAGCGTGAAAAGGTGACACTGTTTTCATGCAAACGCTTAATAGTGTAGCTTTATACATTGAGGAGAGTTGAATCTTTTCCACCTAGACTTGACTTCTCATATACAACCAAATGTTGTATAAACTTAACTGAAGAAACAGAAAATCTTATAGTTGCTTTTTTCTAAGAAGGTGCTTCCCTGAGCCACCTGCTTCCAGGATAAATTCTGTGTCAGATACAAAAGAAACAATAGTTTTAGGGTCCTGTGTAAAGCCAAATCATTTTATATCCACTATCAGCATATTGTCTGCAAATGTTTTCAAGCTGAAGCATTCTGCCAAGAAATTCTTTGAGTAGACAGATCCAACCACATAATAGAACATAAAATGTTTGAGAACTGAAGATATTTAAATAAGTTTATGTTCTTTCCACTATTCTGAAACCCCTTTTTTGAAACATATTCTTAATTATAGCTGCACCATTTCCCCATATTGGTACCAAGTTTCAAGATGACAATATCAGTTACTACAAACTTCTGCTTCATACTTCACTTAGCTTTTTAATATCAGTCCTTGATGTCAAATTATTACCTGTTCTTACCATTAAAAAAGTAGTAAAAATCCAACCTTCCTAATTGCTGATGAAAACTTAAAAATACAATGTGATTGCCAATTAAAAGTGTTAAATCATACTAGGGAGGACAAAGGAGACAGACAAGTAAGAAAATAATTTCAAGTCAGTCATCTGACTCCTTGGACAAAGCTTTTTTTTTTTTTTTTTAATACTGTACAGGATTGACAATTCTGAGCTATATCAATAGAGAAATTACACAAGGATCTGGAATAAACTCATAGTATAACAGCTACTGTCTTGCCAGCTCTTCTCAATTAGAGATTACATAAAACCATTTATATTGGTGGAGAGTCTTGAAGTACAGGAGAATGAAACATTCTTTCATAATTATTTCTTTATCATGTATTGTGCATAGTGACAATTTCTGATGTTCTATAAGCCAGCTACAAACTTTAATTGTTTCCTGAAGTCCTATGTAACTTACTAAGCTTCTTCTTCGTATTGTTTTGGTTTCTCAATACTAATTTCAACACAGGCAGCTGATAAAGAAACAAGGTTTCTGGGGCAGAAAAAGGAGGATAATAACCAGTCTTGGCTATTTTCCACAACTACATTTCTAGGTGGATTCCTGCATCTGCACTATACCACTTTGTTTTCTGTTTGACTCAATTTTCAAGAACCATACTGTGTGTAATAAAAAGCAGCTGGATCTTTTTCTGTCTAACAGAGAATGGTTACAGAGAGGCTGAAGAAGCATGCACTGGCCTTTCAGTATTTGTCACTATCACTTACAGATCTGCACAGCCACGCTGCACATTCACTCCAGCCACTGCAGAAGTACTGACGTTTTTCAGGAGTACCTCTCATCCATCTGTAAAGCCCCACACACTATCATCCTAGTGATGAAACATTTTGATTGCAATGGTAAAAGCCAAAAGCTGCATCTTACTTATGACTGGTTAAACCTCCACCATTTCGTAGCAGGAAGGTTAACTGTCAGTGATCTAGATCATCACACTGCTTTCTCTGTGACACCCATTTAGAAACATCAGCCCTTCCATCACTTCTTGGTTAACCGTTAATGTTGAGAGGTGCAAAAGCAAGGCTAGAAGAAAAAAAAATAATCAAGGCTACAGTATTTTCTGGAATATTGCCCTTTTTTTGAATTAGGTTACATCATCTACACATTTAACCCCTTCCTGGTTGGAAAAGAGTTTACAGCTCACTCTCAAACTATTCATGTGCTACACCCCTGCAATGCTACCTGCTCATCAGCTCACTAAAACCTGGGCAACATTCCCAGCAACAGACTGGGCCCTTTGGAAAAAACAAGCCCCCTCATTCCCCAGCCTGTGGGCCAATTGCAATGCAGCATGATGGCAGCCAGGACTGCAGTCCTGAGAGCTGTAGGAACTCTTGTTTCCCACTGTGAGTGTTGTGGAGCAGCCAGAAAACACACGTTGTCAGGAGTCTGCTGGCACAATCCTGACTGCTCCTTGACTGACACCTACTCTGGCCCCTTGACTATCTCGAACAATTTAATATCAGTGAACCCTGCAGAGAAATATATCAATGCATACCAAGGATTACTGAATCTCTGTGCAGATCAGGGAGTAGCTCCTACATTGTATAAGACAGGCTGTAGTCAAAGTCTTTCAAGTCTCAGTAAGTACATTTATATGAACCCATACATGGAAAAAGTTTAAGAGGATGTATCCAGCTGCAAAACAGAAGCAACTACCGGACTTTCCCCTATGCCTTCCTATCTATGTAGACTACAAGCGTGTATTGAACTACTCACTGTCATCTTCCAAGAAGCTCATACTCTTCCACAAAGCTCAAGGATTATCTTTCTTCAATGATCCAGTTATGACAAACTACCATATACATGATTTATTCCTTTTATTAATTTCTTGTTCTGTCAGACAGCTTTGCCAGCTGACTACTTGACTAAGTGATCAGTGCTTATTTAGGCAAAAGCCGCTCCTCTATTATAAACTGAAATGGCTGCCAAGATTATTTCTGACACTATCAGTTCTTCATCAGAACATACAAACGGCTCTACTTAGGTTCTTCCACTACGACAGAATGAGAGTTTTGATAACGACATGTTGAGCAGTCAAATCCCCAGCCATAAGAGCAGCAAACACATACCTATTCACTAACACCCGCGTGGGCAAGTAAGGCACAACACTTCCAGAAAACTCATTATCTAGGCTCAAGAGGCAAACATCAGTTCCAAATCCCAGACGATGTGCCAATAAAATACAAGCTATCCCGCAACAGTTTTCCAAGGACTCTTAAATTCACCCTCCTCCCCACAGCAGCCTGATAAAGGCTAGCGCACCGCACAAATAAACACCACCCAGGCAGCTCTGGAACTGCTGCCGCAGAACACCCTGCATGGCTGGCATATTTTCCGTGTTGCTGCAAAGCAGCAGGCATCTCCCTTTGTTGCCGATGTAGATTGTCTCCAATGCCTCAGCATGTCTTTCTCAGACACTTGCTCCTAAAACTTAAAAGGAAAACAGTGCGCACTTAATTTGAAAAATGCTTTGCAGATTTCGCAGCAGAAGGGGCTGGGTAGGTTGGGGGGTAAAAGAAACTCTTTCAGTGTTATTGAGGCCATGTGTGACAGGCTAAATGAAACCTTCAGGCCCTTCTGTCACAAGTTATTTTCACTTCTTAGAATTTGCACAACCAAGTGGGTGGCCGTATGTCTATCCCTTCTCCTTGTTTTTCAACAAATGCAATGAGGAGGATTTTAATTTTTGTAATAGTTTAGCCCATAGCAGCTATGCCTTTATTGTTTTCAGATTGACTATGTGCAACTGAATAAGTTTCCTCATTAAACTGCAACACAAAAGCAGATGACAATCATGGTGATGAGGCTCCTTGTAGCAGTGGATTACTTCTATGTATCAGGCTATATTTATCTTACGTTCTGCTAAGAAAAAGGTCATGCACTGTCTTACACCATGGAACCAGAGTGTAAATACAGAACCAAAACACCAGCCTTTGTCTAAGCTCTTCAAGTAAAAATAAACAGAATCTGAACAACGTTGACAGTAAAAATAATAAGCAAGTCTCATTCCTCTTTCCTTTTCACACTGAAGCAAAGGCCAAAACTGAGATTAACATAAATAGGTTTTTTTTTCCCCCCGTACTGAAGCATAGCACAGGGCAAGGCTAAGGCTGTCTTTACAGTCTATACAGACTAAGCAAAAAGATCACACAATAGAAATATTGGCCTCAAAGGCACATGCAGTGATGGGACTAGACTACAAATAGGAAATTTGGGGAAAAGAGCCTCAGGGAGGTAAGAGCGTCATGTCTCCAGTTTGTCTCACAACTAAATCTTTTTAAATGGGTTTTTCCCTCTACCTGCTGATTAACACCATTACCTTTTTCCACTTCTGAGCACACTGAAGGTGCAGAAGCATGTATTGAACCCATCAATCAAACTCTCCCTGACAATCAGGAGTCAATCTTTATAATCTCATGATATCATTGTTTTACTCATCTTCTCCAACTTAAGCAGCTCAGCATTTCTGAGTGAGCAGAGGACATCATTTTTTCCCCACTCTGAAGCAGTTAACCTACACAGAAAAGCAATTGTTTTGGACTAAAAGCAATAAATTCATACATATTTTTAACATCTGCAATAAAGACCTTGCAACAATGAAAAGTGGAAAGACAGTTCTTTCAAACTGTTCAGCATATCTATGAGATATTAAATTGGAGTTCTGCTAAAGCAATCACTTATCCTATTGCCCACTTCACTGAAAGCTGGTCCAGTCATACCCCGGGATAAGTACTGAAAAAAAACAATCTTCAGAAAGGGGTCAATTCATGCAACACAGCTGAGCCCCAACATATTAGAAAGGTTTTGGATTGTAGAGTTACTCCCAGGGAGACTGCCTTCTGGAAATTGATATTCCAGCATGGCAACCATTTTACCTTAAAAAGTGCAAAATCTTTACTGAGTGAGCAATAAATATATATACATGTGGCAGGGAACAAAGAAGGAAGTTGAGTTGGTCGCTTCTCTTGTTTTATCTTGGTTCTGTATTTTCCATCCATTTATCTAAATTCCAGTCCCTTTACATGCTTGTCACTCCCCACCTCTTTCCAAGTTCTTTACCAAGGCAATGCCACTCCTATCTTCCCTCCAGAATGTAACACCCACTCCAAGCACCCATCCTGCATAGGATTTCTTTTCATGTTCTAGGCTTGCTCCCTACTATGACATGATGTCTTCAGCTCCCTACACACCCTTCATTTAATCTTTATTTCTAAAATGCTAACCCATTCTATCATCCCTACTCGTAACTGAATTTCCTGAACCATTCCAAGTCAATAGTCCTTTGTAGTTCTTAAAATACTGCTACCAACCTCTAACAGTGATTTTTTTTTTTTCCCCAATGCAGACCTTTTTTTCCAAGATTTCCCACTGTTTATACTAGGTTATGCTTTTTTAAATCAGGACATTACATAGTTAATGTATAGCTGTTCTCTGCAAGTCATTTCCAGTTAAATGATCTTGAGCCCACAATGCAAAAATCAGTCACATATTTTACCTGCTTTTTACTGCTCTCACATTCTCATAATTTGCCATCAGCCTCTATAGCATATTTTTCATCTAATATTGTTGCCTCCATTCAACAGAAGAAAATGTATATATTAGCATATATATGTATGCATATAATTATACATATATGTGTTCAAGTATCTTAAAATAAAAAAACCCTCAATATCATAAATAAATTTTTCAAAAAATTAAAGGCACAAAACCCCAGTTTGTCATTCATTTCCAAGTCAAACTCTTGTCCCACAATTTCAGTTTGAAAGGTACTTAATTTAGAAAAGCTGAGAGCCAAGAAGCGGTTTCACTAGACATCTATGGATGAGAGACAAGAAATGAATTCATTTTCCTAACTGAATAGACAGTAATGACTAAAATATCCTCACTTTTTCATCCATAAATGTTGAGTTCTTGGATATTCACTGAACAGAAATGGCTACTTGATTATGTCAGTGTTCTAACACTTAGCAACAGGAAAGCTAAACAGCAACACAGTAGTACTACCACCGTGTTTAAGGAAACTCAGATTTAATATGAAAGGTGCAGGCCAGGGCTACCAGGCGTATCAGCAGACCAGAGAACTTATTCTTCATGCCAGGATAAAAAGAATTCAGTTTGGCCTTTTCCAAAGAAGGCTGAGATAGCATTATGTATGAACACCATCACAGAACAAGGGCAGCAAACTGCTGAAGCTGAAGATCAATGCTGACATAAAAGCAAATACAGGCAGGCCATGAATATATTTGTCTGGAAATGAGACTGAATTATGTGAGCAGTCTACTGATGGGGAACTGCCTGGTACCAGCTGCATCACCCCCCCAAGGGCACAACCTCCGAGAGCCTGCAGGCTCCATCAGCCCCCATCCCCCCTTCACCCAGACTGCACAAGCCCCTGGCACGCACCTCCACTCCCGCTCTCACCAGACAATGCAGTTTTCATCCCAGTACAGAAGTGCACACCATAACATCTTGTCCCAGCCTGCCCTCTGTGTCCAGAGTGCACACAGCAGGACTGGGACTGTCAGGCACACACTGCTCACTGCAGCTACATCGAGCCAGGACAACAGAAGTGCTTTCAAATCACCTGCCTGGATTTCCCAAAAGGAATCACATGCTTCTTGTGTCATAGCACTGGATCCGATAGGGCAAAGAGGTGCCTTCCAGTCCTCCAACTGCTCTGTGTTTTGTCAAATCTCCCTTATCTTTCTTATTAAAATAATAAATGACTGCCAATATTCAGGAAGATTCTCTGGTTCAAATACAACTTGGAAAGGACCACAAAGGATGATGATTGATGTCTCTGAACAACCACTTCGAAATTTTACAAGCTCAGTTAGGATGTTAGTGAGACCAGGTGCATTTCCTCTTCTGAAATTTTATCTGGTTACGTTTTACAACTACCAATAAAGTTAGACATTCATATAAAGGTAGTTCTAAGAACTAGTATTTCTGATTTCAAAGACATCCTCAGAATTCGTCCAACTCCTTGGCATAGCTGGAATCTATTACATTTTTAAACTTGAAACCTCAGCTGATTTTATTTTATGAAGACTTCAGTAGTTTGGTATCTGTGCTTGGTTTGTATTTAGCTACTATCAGTATCAAGCAGTTGTTGATCCTCTCTCTCTCCTAAGCATCATAGTTACCAGTACTTTGAATTATAATTTATTTAATTTTTTTCAAGTATATCACTATCACTTAGATATAAGAAGTACATCTTTTGGGAGCTAATCATTGTTTCTGGAGCACAACTTTTACAATAAAAACTGTATTTTACCATTTCATTTATCACTTTAAATCATATCCTGTTTTCTAAGACATTGCTGTGAGAACAGGTAAGGATACAAAGGATGCTACGTTTACCAAAAATTAGCAGTTCTTCCATAATTTAATAGTATTTATATTAAAAGAATTATGCCATTTACAAAAACCTCACCCAAAACTACAGAAGACGACACCCAAATTACCCTTACCCACTACCTGCTGAAAATAACTGATGTACGTACGGCTACTCCCTGATACTTGGAAGAGTATTTCTTGTCCTGCCACGCTACTGTTTGCACGTGCTTACCTATCTCGTCCCAACTCCAGGGTAGTTCTCATTGTCCCAGGTCTGCATTTATTGAATCCAACAATACTTCTGACACTGCTTTCAGAAAGACCCAAACTGAACCTTTGTATTTCAACATAACCAGATGATGTCTGCTTAACATGAAATGTAGTTACTATCCAAGGTCTTTATATTCCAAGACATTTCTTACCATAATAAGTTTTAAATCCCTTGGTTTGGAGTGTTTGGAAATCATCTGCTAGAACATATAGCAAGTACACTGCATTAATATTTTCATTATCTACATAGAGCTAAGGAATTCCATTTATGAAAGGCTCTATTCTAGAAGCTTGTTAGACGTTAATATCCAGCAGAACACCATGCCTTTATTTGCTAGCTCTTTAAAATCATTTAATGCAGAAAATAAATACCATGCTTCTTAAGGAGAGAGAAACTTTTTTACCTAAGAGACAATCCTGCTCCCTCTGAAACACTCACACAGGTCTGGGTCAGAAGAGATGTAAACAGACATGAGATCAACAACAACAAAACATATTTGCTTTGACTATATCTCCCATTACCACACTTCATCACATGCTAAAACAGGTGCCCAAAATAAGTGGAATCAATTTCCCTATGGAAAGACTTATCAGAAGGAAAGGCTAGGTGGCTAACTTTTCAATGGGGAAGGTAAATGGAAATTACTTCCTCCTCAGAGAACATTCATGACATCATTATTCTTACTGTACAGGGCTTTATATTACAAAATGCATTGACAGCACTGGATGCCACTGGAAGCAGGTATATCTTAGAGACCACAATTTGACCTGTAGTCTATTTAATCTTCTTTCTTCAACAGACTGCAAATTAACAAAACTATGATGTAATGTATAAATGGCATGTTTTAAACAGGTATGCAGAAAGACACAACTCAGGATTCACAGGAAGCTTATTTGCCAGCAAATATGTGCATATAAACCCCTTTCATTCTTAAGGCTCGGGCCCTGCAGTGTGCACTGAAGCTTACAGCAGAAAAGCTGCTGGCATCATGGCTGTAGCTTACTCCAAAACCTATCCACCCCACTCTGTATTTTCTGTAGGAATTATTCACCTGTTTGCCTTTTGTCAACCAGACATTTTACTTCTGTTTCACATTGGCCTAGTGGACCATGGCATGAGGAAAAAGAAGTCAAATGAGCATACCAACAAATCACACTGTCTTTCAACAAATGTATGAGAGATTTGGGAGTTTCCTTCACCCTGAGCAACTGTGACTATAAAAGAGCAGTGATGCAACATTTGTTAATAAAACTTACGAAGCTCTTGTTACAGACAGATACTGCATCTGCACGAAACACCCATGACATGCATTCTGCTGGGCTTCCCTTTTTCCATTCACATTTGATATATACTGAAAATACGTTATTAAATAAGTATGAATACATCATGCTCTCAAACTCTTTCTCCCAAGAAAAGCATACATATATGTCTGTTATAAACAATCACATATAATATAGTACAGTATGGCACAGATACTGAAGCAAAGGAAATTCATTACATTACATGTCTGCTCTGGAGAACTCCACTTAAAAGTAACTCGGGAAACAACAAATAATGGGCCAGGACTTTCCACGGTGTTGTGAAGACATTTCTCATTGTCCCATTTGCAGTGTCTGCAGCATGAAATAGTAGTGGGTCTTCTTTAAGGACCCAATGTTTTAAGCAGTATTCAGTGTAGCATATAAATTTAAAGTGAGCAATTTAAAATGGGCAACAATTCATCTGGCCAGTTCACACTTCAGATAAACATCTCTAAAATCAAGACCAACACAATACGCCAAGGGACAGTGAAATAGCCAAAAGTCAAGGAGTTAAAGAAAATTAGGAAAGGACACAGCGTTCCTCAGCCTGGCTAACGCAGATAACATCTTCCAGACATCAGCATGAAATTAAACAGAAAGAGAGACTGAATTGCTTCCAGTGTACAGATATTGCCCTGGTGAAATGTGACAGGTGACCTACAACATAACAAAATGCACTTAACTGTAAAAACTAGAAAGCGAAGCTAAAGATGAGAAAAATAAAAGCTGTTCCTGGATATATAGTAAAAGACACATTGACACAAATGGGAGGAGAAGGAACAGAAAAGCTCCCACCCCATCCAAAAGCTGCACCACTACGATACAAAGAAATCAACTATTTTTTGAGGAAAAAAAAAACCAAAACCCGAACACCAAACATGAGTGAGCTCAATAACATTGAAAAAATAAATTATTTATGAGAAAATCATCTGCTGCAGTGCCATAAGCAAAAGTTTTGCAGTTTATTCCAACATTCCTGCAAACTCAGGGCCTCGACTCCATTAGAGAGTGCTTTTCAAAAACTACTTCCTTGCCTCACAGTCCTTCAGCTCCCCCAATGCCAGAGTTTGCTCTGTGGTGTCATCATCCACTCTCAAGCTGATGAAGAAAGGGTTGATGCAGCTGCCTGATATCTGAGAAGGATGCTCTCCACCACTGCTAAAGCTAGAATTCCTTTGGAAGAAGTCCTAAGGAAGCCTGAATCATGAGGTTTGTTTATTTAAACAAGATGCTGTTCTGAATCACTTTTTAATTTTGATCAGCATTGTCTCCAAGGTTTTAGATACTCTCAAAATACAGAAATTATAAAATACATAAGAAACACTTATTTTTTGTTGTAAAGACATGAAGAAGAAAGACAACAGGACCCGAACCTGAAGCTACTACTAACATGCTTTAGAACTCGAAGAAAGAACTCCTAGTTTCAGTCTTATCAAGAGACTATTTTCCCAACTGTTTAGGCAGAAGGAAGTACCATCAGTGGTACAGCTAATCAAGATGAGTTCCTGTACACCAGAGTTTTGTCACGGGTCCCTCTGAAGATCAGAGACTGTCCACATTACACCTCCACAAATAGAGATGCTTTGGCAATTCTTTTATACCTGAGCTATATGAGTCTCTTCCAGATCTGGGATGCTGGGATTTCCCAAGTCCTCACTCCATGAGCAAAGTCCACACACACACTCACACTCATCCACTCTTTTTGAAAACTAATGGTAATCTACAGATGGGAAAAAAAGCAACCAAAAAAACCAAAACAACACACACACACAAAACCCCCCACACACCCACACACACCCAACAACAACATTGTTCTTTTTAAAAAGTTGTTTTTGAAAATATACTGCAGTCATTTGTCCATGACTGCAGACACAACACATGGAAAGTGCTCCTACATGGAACTTTTGCAGGAGTACTCTGGAAAACAGCTGGGGAAGACATACAGGAATGACATGAAAGTATCCTTCATCTACTTGATTTTTTCCAGACGATCCAGTAGCAGAACCTCAGCATGTACCAGTCTGAGAATTCTGGAATGGTTCAGATGGTAACAGATCAGTGAATATCACTGACAGTAAATGCTGACGGGGTGCACAGCTTTCGGTGCTAAGTCTGGAAGAGGAAGGACTTCACATTGTAATAAAAGAATAATGGGAATCTTAAATAATCAAAGGTACAGAAGAGGCTGACTTGGCTGTATGTTTTGTGGCAGCCCATTTCAGAACTGTTTGAGCCGACAGATCTAAGGTTATTTTACTAACACTGAGTATTTATTATGTCACTCAAACAGCTGCAAGCTCTTAGCACCACTCTATTAAGCCTAGTTTGATAACAATGATTTTAATGTTATGATTAGGCCAATGAAATAGGTTTGGGAAATCTTCCTGCTTTACCATACAATTATTTTGTTTTGTTCTTTGTCTCCGATCTTCAGGCTGCAATTTTCTCAATCCTAATCTGTGTTCATTTTATCCATACAGAACCATTTACTCATGGCAGACACTGGAGCCTCAATCTGACCTCACATGGTTTTACACAACTGTAAACCCATCAATGCTTGTAACATACTTTACCAAGTTATTCCTAATTTACACAAATACACATAAAAACAGGATCAGGTCAAAAATGACAGTAAATCTTTATATTAAACAATAATATTAAAAATTAAATAAAAGCATCACATTTAAAAGTTGCCTGACTTAGAGTCAAGGTAAAACTCTTCTCCTATGGACAAATACACTTTCAGAGAAACAGCTGAAACAACCATCTTTACTGTATCTAGATTCATTCCAGAATGCTTGCAAATATACTGGTGAACAGTACTACAGGAGCATACTATCTGCTCCTATCCATACCCCTCCTTGGAGAGAAGCCAAAATAATCTGAATTTAAGAATAAACATTTTTGGTAAAAATGTTAACATTATGCTATTTCAGTTGGCAAATTAAAAAAAAAAAGTATATAAATTAAAAGTGTTGTGCTAAGTTTCAAACTGGAATGCTTGAGGGAACATCTATAATAAGACATCTAATAGTTACAGAAGTTACTATCTCTCTGAGTTACTTCAGGATTTCGGTCTGAATTTCGCACACTGAGATGGAATGTTTATACATCATACCTGTCACTGACAACAAATATATACAAGTAATTGAGAAATTCACTGAAGCTAAAGCACCTCCAAGATATTAAGGAGAAAATTCAGCTTTCTTAGCCTCAAATGGCACATTTTCCAAGTGCTGCAATAGGAAATTATCTTACAGCTTTGATTCGCCCCAGGACGCTCTCCCTTGAACAACTAGCAAACGTACCTGTACTTCAAGCCTTTATAACCATGGATCTAGATTTCTGTAAATATTTTACCCAATTTTGTTTTTTTACTGAAAGTGGTGCCCCTCTCCATTCACTGAAATGTTACGCTATTATCTATACGTATCTAGGATCATCAATTTATATTACATATGTGTAAAATCATTTGTTTTCTTAGGGTTAGAGGAGGCCCCCAAGCAAATCAACTGGGGTTGTCACAGGTGAAAGAGGCAGCAGATATAGTTGACATCTTCAGACATAACCCCAAAACTCATCTCTCGTTCTCAATGCCTACTGATTAAAAGAAGATCTAGAGAAGCTCAACACTTCTGACGTCAAGATCTTTATCCTGGGATTGTCCTAAATGTCAATGACCTTCTGCCAATTTATTAATGGGGATTCTCACAAAAACACTGCCTGCGTGTCATCAGCCCATGGGTACATATGGGTCCTGCAGGAAGAAAGCCTGAAGAACACGTTCATTTCTTTCACGCTTGAAAATCTTTTCCTATAAGGAGAAACAACAACAAATATACATGAAACAGAACTTGAAAATAAGGCTCCTAAAGACTGTGCATTACCCACACAAAGGAAACACATTGCTTTAAACTAAAGGTGTAAAAGCACAAATATTTCTTTTGGTTTAACAGCAGCTTTACTGCAATTTGGAATAGGTTTTAGCTCAATCAAATCAAGGACATGGACAAAAGTATACTTGGGGCCCTGGCTTTACAAAGTCTTTACTTCCAGCTCCTCATTACCACCCTCAGCTGCACACTACCAGCGTCCTCTCTGGCACAGTAAAGGACCTCTGAGTTTCAGTGAAAAGTGAGGCAGAGTAGTTTAAACTGACAGGTGACAAAGCTGATAAATTAATCCCTTTTAATCTGTACTGCAGCAAATGAGGAATATTTGCACACACAATTGCAACATCTCAAGTGAGCAGATTTTAAGTCCATGACGAGGGGCAATAACAAGCGTTTTTAAGTTAGAATGTCCTCACAACACAACTTCACAGTTTTCACAGAGGTTATATTTTATAAAGTAAATCACATTAAATTTCAATCTGTGTTAACTCAATGGATTTTGGTTTTGGGGTGATTTTATTCCTTACACAACCTATTATTAACCATAACATGCTTAATGGATGAATGGGATATCTGCCTTGTCTTGTGTGCAAAGGTAAGAAATATCTTGAACATGTGAACAGATTTTTCACAAGGACAGTCTTCTGAAAGGCTTTCTTTTATGGTTTTTATTTTAAAGGTACTTCCCAAAATCTAACAGAAATTCTGAAATCCATAAAGAGATTAAGTTCTGGATGAATACTTAATGACAAGGTACCTTTAGTCCAGAAAAAGAAAACTAACTCTCTACAGAGAAATTACTTTAAAATCAAAAAAATGAGCCCAATTGTTTTGTGCAATTGGGAGAGAAGGGGCTTCCAGGAGTCCCCCGCAGCACATCACGTAAAAATAATGGTGGGAGCCACTGCCTGTAAGACACCCTGAGTGCAAAACTCAATCATCTGCAAAGCACACCCTTAGATGTTCTCTGGGTTTATTACTCTGACTTTGGCTGGAAGGTTGATAAAGATTCTGGAAACTGCAAACGCAAATCTATTTTTTATTAAAAGTTTTGGCAGCTGGAACGGTGCGTGCTTTACAATAAGAGAAGGGTGGGGGAAACAGAGTGCTGAAAAGCCTCCAGTCACAGCGCAGAGTTCCAGCACATCTGCTGGAGCAGCAAGCACTGTGATTTCTGAGAGGCTTGTGGTTAACCTCATGGCACACAATGAATTATTCCCCGATTCCGTCCTTCGTTAAGCCACCCATTCTCTCAAATGTGTCAATGAAGTCGACACATGGCCATCTACTAATCAGCAAGATGATGGTCCATCCCCAAGATGATGGTCCATCCCCAAGATGATGTCTGTTTTTTTGGCCAGAACAAAACAGAGAGGTTCATCCCATATAATTTTAAGTTGTTTATATTGTGTTCTGCCTAGAGGTATGAACAACTATCTTGATTTAATTTAAACAGCCTGTACATGCACATATTAATATTAGATGTCATGCAATATGCCTTTTAAGTGCAAACAGTTTTCAGGCCCTCCCAAATGCAAACATAAATCAGACACAAAGACTCAAGATGTATTTTTTTAAAATATCCTAAATTCTGAAGGGTAAGGACAGCTTACAGTAAAATCTGCAAAACAACACAAACGCTTAATACACCATCTAGGCACCTCTCAAGATACTTCCACAGGAAAGCCTTAGATTAGAAATGACTGGAAGGCTGAAATATTTAAAGGCTTTTATGCCTCCTGTGTGGGTCACTCACGACATTTGTGACCAAAAGTATTGCTATTATATAATACTTTAAATGGCAGAAAAAAAAGAGAGAAAGATAAAAACATTGTCACAATTTTTCTGAACTGTATTTCACAAACAAGAACAACATGTGACATAGGGCTACCATTTAAATTAAGCTTTTCTCAGATGGTCCGTTATTAGATTTCTCTTGCTTTTAAAGTGTTCACACTGAGAGGTCTGATTTGCTGAAGCACCATGTTAATAACTGCAATGGGTGCTAAAAGGAGCTGGGCTCTGAACAAAAAAAAAAAAAAAAAAAAAAAAAAAAAAAAAAAAAAAAGAAAAAAAATGCACCAAAAAAGAAAGATAGGAAAAGCACACGCCTGAAACCCAGTCACCGGGCATGAGCTCGTATGC